>JAIPRK010000067.1:148664-252947 GCA_025469195.1 Chaitophorus viminalis
CTTATTCTTTATCACCCACAGTCCACACTCACAAGTATGCATATATATATATATATATATATATATATATATATATATATATTTATACATGTGAACACAATAAACCCTTGCATCGGTTCATTTATTCGTGCGTTCACGTGTAATCCCGTTGGACTGATCGGTCCTGGTGCCCATGGATATGCCTATATTGCAGGTCTCTCGAAAATCACGTTCTTAGTCATTTTTCTCGCTAAATGTGCCGTGAAATTGTTAACGCCTCTTGTGCAAACGGTTCTCGCGACGTGGCTAAAACGCTCAAAAATGCCTGTCATCTGTACCGGTTATTTGCGGGATTGGGAGATAACGGATCGCTGAGTTTCGGGCTTTCCACACGGTCGAAAACCTTCGGCCACGATTATCGCAAAAATTATATCAACCCGTGCTGGTAGGTTCATTTTGAAATCCAATTAAATTTTCCCAAAGACCTAGGTGATGCGTATTTTGGGATTTAAACTATGGTATCGTCCGAGTGGACATATTACTAGGTATTCGCTTTGCATATACCGTACGTATAATATTATAGCCGTATAATACTGTTGCAGTCATCTGACCATCGATACGATGTACTTACCACTTTATACGGTTTATGTAATCTGTTTTCTTGTAAAATATATACAGCTATATAGTCTACTAGTTTACTTGAATAAATAAATACTAACAACTTGTATTTTATTTTACAGGTACGTACCGCTATGCAATAAGAATATAATAGTATTTCATCACTATTCACGGGTTGATGTTAAACGTCTTATAAGGTATCATTTGCTACATTCAATAGATATATTATAATGAATAGTATTATAGTAATTAGCTAACGTGCGAACAATCGTTTTCTTGGCAAATTAAAAATTGATACTGACTGTACAAAGGATAACGCATAGAATAGACAGTTCATTCATTATAATGTAGTTGTTCTTTTACACAGTCTTGTATCGCGTCCATCGGTATAGAATCTTTCAATAATGTTGTTTTAAAATCATAATATCATAAATTGATTATTTCCATTGAATATTCTATGAAATTAATATAAATATTATTCCATGAAATGTTATTTTTTAAAAAAAAAAAAATTTCACAATTAATTTATTATTAAAAATGTAATGTATTCGTGTAAAATATAAAGTAGTATAGATTATAAGGAAACAATACTAATTTTTTAAAATAGTAAATATTTAAATAGTTAAAATATAGTTTAATATGTATTTAAACTGACTGTTGTCTGGTCGCGTATATTATAGACTAATATATATATATGACAAGCAGATGATGTATTCCTTTTATTTATACGCGCTAAGTATTCTGTGTAAAAATATAATATACTTATCCGTAACATCGGTATAGCTGAAGAATGTTGTCGGAGACGACGAACGGCGTATACAACAAACTTGATCCGAATGGCGCAAATCAAAGTCATCGCGATCGGAAACGGCCGCGGTGGCGATGACGCAAACCAATATATACATACGGTATTACTATTCCTCCCATTGCGGTCACGTTCAAATCACTGGGTCACGCGATTAATAGAGCTAGGCTTACGCGGGCTCGGAGTTGGACAATCAGCAAATCCGGAACTTTGTCGGCCCTTTCTACCTGTTTAGCCGCGACATCCGTGTAACCAGACTAGTCGCATTTCACGGGTTCATCAGGAAAACGCGCGTCATCGCCCGCCATAATTTCACCGTTAAAGGGCCGCTAAGTCTATACGCCGCAAGTTCGTTCATCACGCAAATCCGATCCCGTCCGGCCCTATAATATAACATATCTGTTGCGCGCGGACGAAATTCACCCCAATCGCGATGATCAATCGGCAAATAAAATGCGGCTATAAAGGAAATAATCGAAACACTGCTCTGCCTAACCTCCCTTGTAATGGACACGTCTTCGACAATGCATCAGCGACCTATAGTGTCCGGTATTTGGAGGCTTCTCGCTGTACTTCATTTAATATTCCCGACCACTATTATAACTATTATTAGTCTTCATTCCACATGCATCCTTATATTCCTTTATATACGTCAGTATAGATATAGTGTGCAGTGTGCACTATTATATCTAATTACTAATACTGCGGTCTAGATAACAAATTGTATTATAGTAGTAGTCATAGTTTCCATTATTATCACTACAGTTACTGTTCATATAGTCAAGTGGTTATACAACTTCCACGTGATCTGGTGTTTCTTAGGTCCTGTAGGTCTAGTTATTCATTTCATAACATTATATCCAGTGTTTCTCTTAAATTGTACAATGTATACACCTATTATTATCACCAACGCGTACGGCGAATCGAAGCTATAATATATCATCTCACTATTCGGTTATTTATCGGTCTTTTTGTACACCGGTTGAACAGACATTTTATGATTGATAGGCACATCGTACATAAACATAATATCATTGTTCTTCTGTTTTGATTAATTTCCGTGGAGCTTATCGAAAATATTTTTCCGGTTACAAGTGTACTTACATTATGAAGTGCCTACAGTACCTATATATTATGCGTTGTATAGTGCAAAAGTTCATTTGGTTGTTTCGTTACCGTTTCAATCAAATGCGATCAAACCTCATTTATTTTCAATATGACGTACAGTTGTTTTCCTCATCACCGACAAACCATGCATGGTTTTTTTTTTGCATTTTCGCTAGTTCCAATCACGTTCCACCAGCTTTCTTGGCAAGCAACCTCTTTGCGGCGTACGAGAGGACCGCATTTATCTCACTAATTCAATTATAAGATTCGGCGAGACCTATAGCCATGTAAACGGACACACACACACACACACACGCGCGCACGGTGTTTGCGGTCAGTATAAATGGTATAATATTATATGCACAACGCACACTCACCGTGGAACTTTGAATTATAGCTGAGCTGCGCTCCACTTGTAAAATCGTAAAAAAAAACCTAACCACAGGGATTCCACGGTACGATAAAAAAAGTTAACTCATTAATTAATACCAATTTATACGGATAACGCTGTAGGTACAATAAATAATATTTTATCATTATTTTTACTATCATTACTACATTATTAATATTTGTCATATAAATTTGTATTTACAATTACCTAGGCAAAGATTTTTTTATCGATTCACTATGGTTGTTTTATTTTTCTAACCGTTTTTCACTGCTATTGTAATTGTTTGTAAAGTGTACTCAATAAAACATCTGCTCATTATGAGAACTAACAAACAGAAAACTGACAACAATATATCTGTAATAGTGTAATAATAAAAATAGAAATAAAGTAACAAAGAATGAAATACAGTAACATTTGTTTTTGGTCGCTAAACGCAATTCAAACAAAACAATGTAAACGCGTGCAGGTAACTATACGTAGATATACGTTATGCGAATATCAATGTGAGTTTTTCTGCACAAGACATACCTAATAATATTTCAAGTTTCTCGAAAACATATATTACATTGCAATGTTTTCGAATTTCAATTACACGCACTTACGTACAATATCAAATATGATCACATAAATATATTGTATAATAAATTGTTTTTTTTTCTCCACCATTGTAACGAATACACTTCCGACGCGACGCGTAATAACAATACCAACAGAGCGCGCAGGTGGAGGGTGGAAAGAACGAAACCGGTATAATCCGAAAATCTTGCCCCGGGCCACTTCTGCTCATCCCCGGGAAGTTTGAATGTACATATAAAAGCGGCCGACGCCACACACGTATTAAGATTTCCCGGCTCTCTTGGACAGTGCCTAGTATCTGGTTACTACTTCTTGGCCTCTAATCGGTCTCCATTCGGACGTCTATTAGATATATCTATCCGCGCACCCCGCCGCATTATTATCATTTTTATCGTTATATCATACCGTCTCGGTCAATCTATTAATATTTACACGTGTATTGCACGGCAACGCTGTCGACGACCAAGTAGATTAGCACTAAGGGGTAATACATAACCGTGAGTAATTATTTAAGTATCTGTGTATTGGTGAACACTTTGTATCAAGTAAGGGCAATATAATATTAAATAAAGTTATTTTCTAAAATCGATGTTAAATGTATGGAATTAAGGCTGACTTATTGTAAGTCCTATTAATTATGTATATATGTGCGAGCTATATTAATATTTATATTTTGTAATATTATGTGACGAATGTATATTTCTATAATATTGTATTTGAACTCCAATAAATAAAACAAAAAAAATATATTTTGCTAACGAATAAAAAATTGACTTATCAATTAGTAAAATTCGTTACACCATTTTGTTCCGGTATTTAAAAAAAACATTCTGTTTGAAAACTGTGTTTGAAAAATTTGAGTTCTATCACTTCGCTCTCATAACCATATAGGATGTTAACCTTTCTAATTTTGAGTATAATCAATAACTTTACATGCCTAATTAAATTACGCTATTTTAAAGAGACTGTAAAATCCTGATTGAAAAGATTATAGTTGATAGTATAAAATATATTTTTAGTCATCATCGTACTTTTTAATATTATTGATTACCTATTTCATGTATCGCCGAATAGTTGTATAAAGCGAATTGGCAATTTTGTGCAAAATTTATATAAACGACGGTGGTATTAGTTTTATGCAATTTAGAATAATATTATTAATATTCGAGCTGCCGCGGCCGGTCCTATGCTCGAACGCGCGATAATTTATTATGCACACAGACCTAATACCACTCATTTGTACTTTATTGCACTTTTTGATATATCGTTTTCTGTACATCAGTAGTATTATGCATATTATATAGTATTATACGCTATCTCGTAACGAATTAAATGTTCTGTTATTTATTTGCTTATTTATTTTTAAACGTCACGATGGATTAGTTTAAAAACGTTGAGAGGAAGGGGGAGAGGCGTCACTATTCACAGTTCAATGGTTATAGCAGTGGTGATGCGGAGGAGGATTCTTTCAAAACGCTGTTACGCATAAAACACAAATACATTTAAATTGTTCAGCGGCGCGTACAATTAATCGTGTAAACACAGACGGAGCGCAAAATAGGATGAACTGTGTAGCTGCTCTATGCGTAATGTAATTTTTTGTTCGCGTACTGTGCGTTGTATTATGCTGAAATTATTTGATCGATAACGTCCAGGGTGCACACGGTTTTAGTATCTTATGTGGAGCAAGGGATGAGCAGCTTTTACAGGTCGTACAACTTCGGTACCTACGTGTGTTATTTTTTGGTCAGCACTAGCAGTTTGAGCGGCAACAAAAGTTCCATTGTATACACGGTACATTCGCATGCAATCAACTATAGTACATATATGTGTATATTCATCACGGATTTGCAATTTGAATATTGCGCTTGACTCGTTTTTTAGTACTTTGTCAAAAAATCAAATGCTGAAACATATTAATTAAACGAATTTTCAAACATTTGAGGGGGGTGGGGGTGGTATTCCACGTGTATCTTCAATACTTTTCCGTTTAGAATCATTTTTACCGATCGGTAGATCAAAATCTGAGCAATTATTATTATTATTTTTTTTTACTGACCTAACTGTTTTCCAGGGATGTGTTCTCGAGGAACTACTTTATGCCATTTATTATTAAAACGGGGAAAAGAGCATTTCGCACTGCGGCCGATTTCGTTAATCGTAGCGTTCAACCGTTTGAACGCGTACAATATTATATTAATACAACACGCGCACCACTATATACCATAATGTAATACTGCTACAACACTGTTCGAGCTGGATTAGGCAGGACGAAACGGTGATTTTCTCTGGTTATTTTCTCCTCCTCTCACGTGGTTTTTTCGACATAAAACATTCAATACAATATAATAACACAAGTGCTGCAATATGTATGTTAACTGAACGTTGCTGGATGACAAACTTTTGACCGATTCGTCCGAAGACGAAAAAAAAAAAACTCTGTTTCATCAACGTAATAATAATAATAATAATAATAATAATAATATTTATTCAAATTAGATAAATATTTAACACCCTAAAGAGTAAGAGTACAGTATGTGTAAACTAAATATCACTAAATTAAGAATCCGGATTTAAATTATAAACACAAGTTTTTAACTTATTATAGGAATCGAAAAAAAAATCAAAATTATGAATTAAATTATATGATGTTAGTAGGTGGCACGCCGGACTATTAGTAAAGTAATTATTTTTAGAATGAAGAATAGCGAAGGGTGGTATAAATCTTGAATTAAAAGAGGGTACTTTAAGGCCGATTTTTTGTTATAACTCTGGACAGTCGATAACACTATTCAGAATTTTATACAAAAACGTGATGTCACATAATAATCTTCTAGTTTTAAGCGATTTTAAACCTGCATAGTTTGCAATTTCAACAGTATTATTACACGGGTTATCAGTTTTAAATGCGTAAAAACGTAAAAAATTCTTTTGTATTTTTTCTAATTTATAAACTGAACTAGATTGGTTAGTATTCCATAATACCGTTCCATATTCAAGTAAAAATCTTACCAGCGAGCAATATAAAACTTTCATATATAGCGCATCATTAAAATTAGAGCAGATGCGTTTAATGAGCCCCAAAACACGATAATAATAATAATAATAATAATAATAATAATAATAATAATAATAATAATAATAATAATAATAATAATAATAATAATAATAATTATAATAATAATAGTATCCGCAGTGTACGTGGACAATCAATTTTAAATCATCGGATCGTTTGCGTGGTGAGTGCGTATCGCGGGAACGAACTACACTACAGCTTTGAGTACTTTTGTTACGGTCGTATTCTACACGGTCTGCACGGGTATAAACCGATACCGGGCGGTTTGTTAATTTCGTTGACACCGCACGCAAGCAGTCTTCCCTCGACCACTACCGCGCAAACACCTACACTGCGGTAGTGCGATAATATTTCGTACCTCTTCCGTGAATCAATATAATGTTAATCGGCCGACTTGATTGAGCTACATATGAATATTTAAAAAAGAAAATTAACCATGTGACTAAGAATGTTATTTTATACACATTATATTACTCCCTTGTCACGACCGTTTTACTTGGAATATAATCAATTTGTTAACAAAACCTTAGCATGGTAAAATATTGCCTTATAAGGTTCCTGTTTTACTGGTATAATTCTACTTATTTCTCTATTATTCAAAATACTTTTGAAGTTCAATTGTTATTTTTTTTTCCGAATGCGCTATACAATCATATATTTACATATATATATTACAGCTAAAGTGTTGAATTCCGTTATTTTATGAAATAATACATAAAAACTGTACTATAACTAGTTATTTCATAGAATATCTAGTTATTCTATACAATTTCAGTTTGATATCCGTTAAAGTATAAAATACATTAAAATTTTAAATATTATTAAAATATTTTATTTTACAGAATTAATTATAGTTATATTATTTATTTATTTGTACATATGGCTATTATGACATTTAGAGTTGTACAATACCTCTTTTTTTCTACAAACACATTGCTTTGTGTCACATTTTTTGGTACAAGTGCACTTAAAAGAACCCTGACCAGTTCCCAGTAACTGCGCAGTTGTCGCAGATCTTTATGTAACACTTTCATTTGAAACAGCTTCTACAGCTAACAAATTTTCTGAACATCATACTATGAACTGTGATCGAGAGTATAACTGTTTTAACACTCATGTAATTATAATGTGTAGGTAGGTATCAAATAAATTCAAAATAAAATTATAAAAAATAAAAAATAACTTGTATTATTTTTAACTATATTTAACTATATTTATTTATCATCATATTTTGTTATTTACAATTTAACACATTAACAAAGTGATGCCAGGGAATGTATAAAATAACTAGTTAAAGTATATATTATATACGTTACCTACAAACTTTAGTTATTTTTTAAATTACCTAGTTATTTCATAAACTAACTGATTCAACACTTTAACTGTAACATATATACTGTAGTATAATTTTGTATGTCGCTATAAAAATATTTAAATATATATATATATATATTAGTACCCTGCAGAGTACCTATAATGGCTATATTTTACCATTCATCGTTCATTATTGGCATTGTACTTTTACATCAAAGTTTTACTATAATAATTATAGTCATATAAATTATTATATTTTTGAATAAATACATCTGAATGTAATATTATAGGTATGTAATTAGTTTTGGATGTACGAGGATTTTTATCTCATTTGAGTTGAATTTTAATCCCTACTCAGGTGAATGGTTTAATTGAAAACGCTAGGTTATTTACGGGGTATCAGTTTATCCGTGTATAATAGTGTAACTTCGTAAGTAAATCCGAGCCATTTTCTATAAGGGTGAACATATATATGTATATTCAACGTGAAAGGAAATATTTTATAGACGGCTCATTGATGGTTTGCGCCATAAATCATGAGAGTATTCTTTTCGACAGGCGAAACATTATGTCTTTGAAAACGGTAATGATGACTGAGGAGTGTGTGTATATATATATATATGTGTGTGTGTGTGTGTGTGTGTGTGTGTATGTATGTGTGTATGTGTGTGTGCACCAAAAATAAAAAATAAAATAAAATCACCACCAAGAAAAATATCGTAATAATGGCGTATTGATGGGTTGTCGGTTGCACTGATGCGATTTTTTGACGATTTTGAACATGCGCTATAACCCACTATACAGTATACACTGTATACACTATACACGATTCAATGACTATATTATAATATACATATGCTTAGTAATAATAATATAATGATTATGCGAAGATAAAAATGAAACAAATTAATTTCGGACTGATTCGTTTCGTAAACGTTTTTCCCTGGATACGTATAATACATACATTTTACCCGTATACATTATAATACATTCGAAACCGCACAATAAGCAAATTCTAAAACGGAAAATAAAAACCATTTTCATGCTTTTGGTTCGTTTTTTCAAAACATTATTTTTACTATTATTATTTTTTTTTTTTTTTTTGACAATAATTTTCGAATATTCTAGGGACACGGTATAATATTTAGCCATTACGCGTACATTACGCGAATACCAAATGAAACACATGACATATAATATATTGCGTTATAGTCGCTGTGCAGTAAAATACAATTATATCCCTCACACTCCACTTGGTTCCGCTACTCTAAACTTTGAATATGGCTGAACAATAAAATATTATTTCAATATATTTAGAAAGGATTTATTTATAGAGGATATATCCTCTGCTTAAACTGTCTATATATATATATGAACATTTTTAGAAAAATATTTTGTTACTATAATACTATTATTCAAATAATTAATGTCAAAAGTCCGTACCATTAGAAATCAATTAATTTTTAGGAAATATCCAGTAAAAGAATATTTTTGAGAATATAAACTGCATAATATGGTTGTTTATATTAACTGCGTATCTATATTCATCGAACAGAATAAAAAAGAACCCAATATATTATTATACATATACTATAATATGTCATATTCCAAAACCATAAAAATGTATTTAAAATTTAAAATATTATCGTTGCATTTATACAGAATTAATTAAAAATCTAAACGAAATATTTTAATTGTTTGTTGAAGTTATCGTTTTTATTTGAAATGAAATGTTATCCATCTACAGTCAGAATTGTCCTAGAAACTTTTGATTTTCATAGTTATGCATTTGCCATATCAGCTATACTATTTTTATTCAAAAAGTCATTATCAGAAACTACAGATCAATGTGTAGCTAAAAGTTTCAAAAACCCTAGACGTGTAATATGTAATGGGAGTCACCTAACCTGGGACGTTTGAATATTTGTTTTATTAAATTAAAAATATAAACTGAATATCGTACAGTATACGAAATAAGTTGTGATAAGGGTTTTATCGAACGAAATATAGTCACCCTGCATATTACTCAAAGAGTTTTATGATTTTCTAGCTCAGAATTTCACAACATTTTTTCATTTGCGTATTCTCCGACCTCTCGTCAGGGTTTTGGGTATTTCCTCTCTTATAAAGATTTGATGACTTTATTTATTTTTTTACTTTTTTCTAAAATATCTGGCTTATCAACGATATGATATGTCAAAAAAGTTTAATATTTTAATGATTTATTTAAAATTTAAAGGAATGCAAAATATGGAACAATGAAATAAATAAATTGTAGTATAGGTATTATCTAAATTCTAAATATATATTTCAAAGCGAGTATATGTCTGCTTGTCCTTTATGCATTCCTAAACTATTCATCTGATCGCCATGAAACTTTGAGAAGTTATTAAGTACACTCCTTACAAAGGTTTCTGGCATATATATATATAATTCTATCCGTCATTTGATGCTGTGATCTCAAAATCCGGAAAATCGATCAATGATGGTTTCTATGTAATTAATATTGCCTACCCGGAACCGCTGCAGATTTAAATATAAAATTTAGTCGGTATTTTTGTTTTATAAATTAGGAACCTCATAAGAAAGGATTTTTCAAAATCCATCTTCTAAGGAGGTTCAGAGGAATAAAAAAAGAGGGAAAATGGAAAAAGTCATCCGGAAGCTTTTAGTATGAACGTTGGTCAGTTGTTTAGCTTTATGATGTTGCGGTTGAGAACCACTACTAAGATACTACAGCGTATCTTGGTTAATTAAAACTTTTAACCTGGTGTTATTTGCATTCAAATATTATTATCATGTTACTGCCAAATAAAAGTATGAGACCCCGAACAACGACGCTTAACGAAAGCTATAGTTACTACACAAATTAATAATTTAGGTATACTGTTTTAAATAAATCAAGCTCTATGTTTTCCGCCATTGCCTTTTTCTTACATGAGCCTTTCATGGCGTACTCAAAGTGGAGAAACGCTGTTCTAGTCTATGCATTTACACTACTGTATATATATTATATATTTTTTTCTGTTTTAACCGAGAGACCGGAAGGGATATGTTACACAAACACTTTTGTATCTATTAAACATTTTAAAAATAATATTATTTACCGAGCATAAATAACAAGTATTAGAATAGTTACGAATGATAGTACTGATAATAATGATAAAAACATAAATATAACAACAACAGTGCGGTTAAACGAATATTAATTGACTTTTTCGTTTTGTCAAACGACCAATGGTTTGAAAAATAGCGTGTATGGATGGTGGGTACGAAAGTTTCGTAATGAATTTATCATTGCATTATACCATTATGTGTGTTTTGTAGTGCTTATTATTGGACCGGTCATGAATTGTAGTATAGGTGTACGCCAACTAACGATTGAAAATATATTTGTTTTTTTTTCCTTCACCGTCACTGGTGGCAACCAAAAAATTATAATATCTTCAACGCACATTATATTCAAATGCATACTTACTGCCTATTTTTTATTTTATTTTATTTTTTTCACATTACTGCTGTCACCCGGTGTGCGCGAAACGAAAATCATCGTCGTGGATTAGAATTGTTAATGCAGCAAAGCTCCTAGGAATTTTTTTTTTTTACTGCATCCTTTGTATAGATCCTTCACCTCGTAATATACATATATATATATATATATACAAATGTAACAGATGTACACAGGATGGGACGACGACGGGAAGAGGGATAATTTATGCCAGCCGGGAAAAATAGAGGCTTTTCCTCGTCGCTCTGACTGGATAAACGACACGCCATTAATATGGACTAGGTATCTACATATACGCCGTACAGCAGCCACAGCCTGCTTTTATATAGTGATAACTGGTGCAATATAAATATATTTCTCTCTTTTCCGTACCCGTAATACATTTTTCCCTTTGCCTGTCATTCCCCTTACACGGGATTGCTATTGTTTCGAATGATCCATAAGTTTCCAACAAATCTTAAGAAAAAAGTTTCTTTTTTTATTTTTTTCAAAATGTTCAGCGTATGATGGATATTTAATTCATTATTTCATCATACACGATGAGAAAACTGTATATTGGGTATAACTATAGTTATTAGATTATTATACATCATACACCGGCATCCAAAGTAGGTGCATTGTGCTGTAGATTAAGTAAGATGGTTGATATCGCGTTAAAATTGAGAACCATATGTATTTAAATATTATATACAAATGGAATAAAATCAATATTATTCCATAAAATAGTAAATATGTATAAAATACATAATAGATAATATATGTATTATATATTTACACATATATTGCCTTGTGATTTTTTTTCTTTTTTAATACTTATAAATTATAATAATATAAATAACACAACTACATATGAACACTAAATTATGACACTACATATTATTACCATCACTATATACGGATGTAGTCATAAATCAATTTATAAATCATTAATACATCATAAATGAGGTAAGTATCTACAATAACGTATCCTTTCCTATAAAGTTCCGAATCTATTCGATATTTTTAGATGGTCAACATAATTAATTTTTTAAAATTATAAACTTTTATATGACCGATCTTACTAAACCAATTCTCATTGGTTGGATAGTAATACATTTTTAAAAACGGAATTTATTAAAAATATTTTGAAATACATGATAAAAGAAATATTATTTATAGTAATTAGTAAACTTTACAATAACACTCCATACCATTAATTATTATTATTATTGTTATTATTATTATTATTTTATTTTATTTTTTTGATATGTCCAAGAGACCAAATGTTAGTTGTAATTATTTAACTAAATATTTTTGGAAAGTAACCAAAATTATTTCGAACAAAAGTATTCGTAGTCTTTATACTTGCATTTAAAATAATAATAAACGAATAAATTATAATTTATAATTATTTCAAATATAATTCTGAAATAAGTACTATTTTGAAAAACTATTCGTCTTGATAATAAAATAATACTTGAGCCGAAATATTTTAATTTTAATATTTAATAAGTTCAAGTCATTCAAGAGTTTTAATTTTTAGCTAGACCTGTTATTATCATTATTTATATTACTCAATTGTTTAGTATATTTTTAACATAGAATAACATTATTAGTAGAATAAGATCAAACATGTATGTATTAGGAAGGTTTTAGTTAAAAATAAATGTTATTGTATTACTCTAGTTACTGCAGGTAGAGGTGCGAATTAGTAAAATAAAAAAGTTGCTGTTTAAGAAAATCAAAGTATTTTTACTACTAAAAATCGTGTCCTCAGACACAAAAAATAAAACACACATCATTGTAAAACCAATAGATTCCATCACTTCGTTCAGAATCTAAAAAACAGTATCATTACAACGATTGCATGGTAAAAATCCTAATTTTAAACTCTCTAATGACTTTCTTTGAGTTTCACACAGAATCTGAACGCTATACAAGAAAACGATCATTTGATCTAAGTTATTAACTATTGAAAATACCTATGTTTATGTTATCCACTTGTTCAAAGTACTATAAAATATATAGCTTATTGAACTTTTTCGATTAAGTACTGTGTCAAGGTAATAAAAATTCCCTGAATGATTTTAACGAATCCTATTTGTTTTCATTTTAATTCCACGTTTTCATTTGATTCCATTTTCAGTATTTCAGCTAAACTACTAAATTCTTATTCCCACTTTTTATAGTTATCAAGTATTGTTCATTTTATGAAGAGTATTAAAGAAAAATTTAAAAGAAATCCTCTGGAATTGGATAAATATTTAAATGTATATACTTACAGATTATCGAAAATACAATATTATTTTAATACGTTTTTATAGAGATACGTAAACTCTCCTAAACTTACTATAGCATTGTATACATTTTATAATATATAAACGTAGTTTTCGTCATATAATTTAGCACATTATAAAATACATAAATTAATATAAAATAAATATTATTATGTATATCTATTGTTCATACCGAGTTTTTAATTGCGTTAGAATTAAAATAAATGGTGCTTTATGAAAACATTTATAAAGAAAATCATTTCAAAATTATAATTTATAAAATAAATACAAAACAACTTCGAGTTAAAATTTAATTTGTTTTAATTACCATATTAGGTAGTATTAGCATCAAGTTGAATTGTTTCATTGCGTGATAAATTAAATGCATTATAATAGGAGAACAAAATGGTGTTATTAAGACATTTTTAAATCTTAATATTTCCTTTTCTTCATACTTTATAATATGTTATATTTTAATGCTTAAATTGAATACACATTTTTAATGAGTTCTTATTAATTTTTAACTTATTATAATAGTTCTCCGTTCTACGTTTTTATTATATAGTAAAAACTCTTAAATAACAATGGACTTAAATATTTGGTTTACCGTACAGGTAGCACACGTAAGACTTTAAGAAAACAATCAAAACTGTACAATAAATTAACTTATTTTCTTAACATTACTTTTGTTTATAATATTATTATTGACTATATCTAGTATTGTGATATCTTTTAAGATTAATTGGTTTGACTATTCCACCTTTCAACTTTAGAAGTTTTCTAACATTTAATTTTTTGAAGTATAGAAACTTTTAACGAAATACTTTACCTAAATTTGTAGGTTGTTACTTGTAAGATCCATAAGAAATATCGATTCATTTTATTCATATTTGTGTCAAAATTTTTGATAGCATTCTAACTTCAAGTTCACAATACTATTTTAGTTTATACATATACAAATACATATAATATATATATATATATATATATATATACATACATTATGTATCATGTATTTTTATGATAATATAGGAATAAGGAAAATAAATATTACTCTGCATTGTGATTACGTTGAACTGACCAATATTATAATTCTACCTTTATATATTAATTAATTTATTATTTAATTTTGTGTTTACTTTATATAGCTGTATTTTTATGATTGCATTGATACTAACCACTAACCAGTTACGTTCGTTACATTGAATTATTTTATACTACATATTCTTGGGCATTCTTCAAATGAATTATTATCATTACGTCATATTATCATATTTTTGTTGTAGCATGTAAGCATATTTTTGACGCGAAACTTACAGATTAATGAATATGTCTCATAAATAAACCAATCGATACAAATATATGTTAATGACAGTAATATCATTATATGTATAAGATAATATATGTAATAGATGATATTACAGTAGTTAACATAATTGAATCTATAAGTTTAGTTATAAGAAGTACCTACAGCCAGTCTTATATTCACTTAAAAAAATAATTATAGAAAAACACAAATATATCAAATGTATTTCTTTATACCTACATTATAATATATATATTTTACTCTAACCCAAACTTGAATTGCAGAATATAGTTGCCAAATGCGTAGTTAGTAAAATGTTTTATCATATTTTATATAATATATATATAGCATAAACATAAATAAACGCGGTAAATAATCATCTGAAATTTGAAAATAAATAACCAAAATGGTCCATGTTGTTTTTGTTTGTTTTTTTGTCCGCGTTGGCTATATTATGGGTGCCATATAGTGGTAGTACAGGTTAACACCATGGCCCACCCTGTGAACACATATAAAGTTACCCTGCGAGGCTTTACTAATTATTTAGACATGTATGCACAACCGTATGTGTAAATTAGTAAATCCTCGTGGGACTTAAACATATATTATTAAACTGGCGTGGATGTTCATGCGAGCGCACATATTACGTTTAAAAAAAATGTATAAAACGTGTATTTAAATTCAACGTACTTACATATTTGGTAAGCGCTCATAGGTCATTTAATTTAGCACACGCACAAAAACCGTTTTCTTATTTTGTCATAAATATTGTATGGGTGGATTCAAGAAAGGTATTATTCAAGAAAGGTATTATTAAAGAAAGACAGGTCAGAAAATATGCACTGCAATGTTTTTAATTATCTGAAATACACTAATATTATAATTTTATTATTTCTTAAAGATTACTTAAAGAAAAACTATTGAATAATATGTTAGAATTTATTATTATTTTTTTTATATGTTGCGTAATCGAATAATAAAAAAATTAAAAAACTTATATATTACATTGAAATTAATAAATTTTATCCGTATTGTATATACATTAAACATTAAAATCTAACAATTTATAATAAATTTGATTATAATCATATAATTGGTTATTTTTTAAAGACCACACTATAGGATTCTGATATTTTAATATAATTTAGCAGTTTATGGTAAGAAAAATAACTTTTCATGCAATATATAACAAGCAAACTGATGACACACATTATTTTATATTATTATATATTATTATTATTATTATTATTATTATTATTATTATTATTATTATTATTATTATTATTATTATTTCTTTAGGGAATCTCATTCATTAAATTAGTATATTTAGGCACCTATGATTAGTTATATAAACGTAAATTTACTTTAACATAATGATAATAAATAATTCCATATTATTATATTATTTAATTTAAATGATTGTTTGTAAAATAATTAAACCATTAACAATAAATGTACTAGGTATTTCACGAATATTTTCATTAGACCAAACGAATAAATGGCTGTGCTGCGGTCACTGAATATGGACGAGGGACTTTTTGATTTTGTTTATTTTATGTTTATTTTTATTATATTATTACTATGATTTATAACCCACGATTTAATTCTATGGTAATATTTTTTTGAATCGCAACCGCACGCGCACGCACGTTTCACAGGTCTGTGATTTTGCATTTGGTTTTGTTGAGCCCCTGGGAATGTTTCTCAAGCGGTTGGTTTTTTCTGGATTGGTTAGCACTTACGTCTCAAATGTTCTCTCATTTTTATCGTGTAGTGCTATTGAAGAGCAAAATTTTTCTGTGTATAAATATTGAATCCAGCATTGACTAGTGAAACTTAACTAGACCTAGAGTAATCGGGCTATTATTACGGTAACATAATATCCCTTGATATTATTAATTTCATTTTATTACCAGTTTTCGAATTTTATTTTCGAACCCTTCTCGAATGGAATTCCAACTTATTTAATTCACAAAGAGGTTCGTGACGATTTTATTATTTTCTATATATTATGCGTATATTATATCCCTAAAATAAAATCAACAAACACGAATCTCAATGGTTTTGCAGTTGAACATCAGCTGAGGAAATATTACAGTTCGTTTCGGGTAATTATTATAAATGTAATGTATATCTTACAACATACAGATCCATAGTACCTATACATTTATGTATAATAACCCTTATGTTAATGATCTTTTCCACGACGTTCAGAAGCTGAGTTTGGACAACTTTTCGTACCAAAGATTACGCTTAAATAAATAATATATATATATATATATATATATATATATATATAGTGCATCATCGTTTATGTGCACCTAAAATTAGCAATGGTTAAAGTTTCGCTCGCGTATATTATATTATAGTTGGTTGATTTATGGTTTTGCGAAAACGTTTGAGAAATCATTTCTCCGATGGATTTTACTGATTCGATTTATTTATTTATTTTTATAATATTATATCTTTCTTAACGGATATGTTTTCAATCGTGTACACACATGTGCTAGTGTATTCCGACCAAATAGTGGCAAGTATATGATATACATGTATATTTATACCGTATACCTATACGTGTGCAGTGTGTGTACGCATTACGATTATACTAAACGTGAAATAATATCGCCAGAATATGCTCGACGTGAGCGGCTGTCTTACATTCGGTGACGTACGACATTTATTTGGATTTGATCCATGAAAACAAAATACATATTATTAGGTATACATAAGACGTAGTGCAATTATATTCTCCGTCTAGCGTGTCACCGCGCAGTTCATCACGATATTATGCTAGTGGCAATCGTGATCTGTTCGTTTGAATAATTATAACACATATCTGTTATATACTGTTTACGTTTTTAGGTCTACTGCTCCCTTTTACGTCCCCCGTTCTACATCTATAACTACATAATATTCTTATAATGAGCCAATCGGTCGATTAATCTTCTGCCAATACGGATCCTCCTCTCATTTTTTATTTCGGTTTTCTAATGGCAATAATCGTTTATTTATACCTTATACCATTGATTATTAGTATTTATAATCAATGCTTATATATATACCTATTATATAATATATAGTCCTATATAATATCAAGCTTTAAGTTAACTTTCGTTGTATAAAATCATTCTTTTATTCTTACTCATTACCTGTCCGTGTGTATACTAATTATCCATCTATTCAAGATTTCATATCCGTGCATATCAAACAAATAAATTTTATACAACCATTCGGACTACCGTCGTAGTCGCACACATTATTGTCGACAAACATTGCCGACGTAATAAATAATATATAATAATAATATAATATAAAATGTGCTTGGGGGAAGCTCGTTGTTGATCGTTTTTCAGAGTTTTTACCTTCGGTCATAATGTACAACTTAAAAAACGATAATAATTTCGGTCGCGAAATTAAATCGTACGAGGTTTAATACAAAACGGTCATGGGGCGCGGGTACTTTTGGATTTAGTGTTTCCATTATGATTTCACGTTTCAATGGAATAACCCCCGTCAAATAGCTTTCTGGGCTGCGCGCGGGTTCCACATATAATATAGTATACCGTCCTACTGGTCCATTGAACATGACGCTTTTCCACTACGTTACTTTGTTAGATTTAACGAGCCACATCATTTCACATAACCAAAAAACGCGTTTGAAACTTAGAAGAAAATACTCACACACATATACACATACACATACACACATACACACATACACACACATACACACGGATGCGTAGTTTTTTTAACATATAATAGTTTTTTGAATACTAATATTATATACATAATATATACATGGTGAAAAGAACTTCAAAAATAATAAAACATATTGTATATCATTTTTTAATAATGTTTTTGTGTGATATTATAAATAATAATTAAAATTTACGAAAAGAAGCAAAAAATTAAAAATTTTACATGTTTAAACGAGAAGATCATTTTATTATATTTTAATTTTCTTTAATTGTGTTCATGTTTCGGTTTCTATTTGCGAGGTAGAAAATAATATATAAAACGGTTTCCTGTAGTTATTAAAATTATACTGCTATATAGAAACAACTATATACCTACTATATACTGCTAATCAGAAAAATCAAGTAGCTTTTTTTTATAATTATTATGTTGTGAAAAATTCATATTTTAGGTTCTGAACGGTAACAATGATGTGTGTTTTTTTTTTTATTTTATTTTTGTGTCTGTCATTACGTTTTGGAGCAGTAAAAATGCTTCGATTTTCTTAAACAGCAAATTTTCTGAAAGCGAAGTGAATGTAGATGGTAGTTAGGTGTGTCAAAAATCGAACTTTTTAAATTCTTTTTGAAAAAATCGAAAAAAACGATAAAAGAATTACGAAAAAACAGGAAATTTTACGCAAATTCACGTTTTTACAAAAAAAAATTTTTTTAAAATGCTCTAACTCAAAAACGAAAAATTGCAACAACTTGAAATATTCCACCAAATCTTTATATTCGTTTTTTCTATACATGGTTAAGTTTTCAATGCACTTTGACATATTTTGACTTATTTATAGACAATTTAATTTTTCGATTTTTGTAATTTTTTTTTTTTTAAACATCTATAAAATTTAATTGGCTGGCTAAAAACTCTTGAAAATTTAATACAAGATTTATAATAAACTTAACTTATCGTCACTAGAAAATATTGGAGATCGTTTGACTCAAATTTTCTTTATAAGCTAATAAAGCTCAAATTTGTATTAAATATGTCAAAATTACGATAATTTGCTAGTTATTTTGTAGATAAAAATTCATAAAATTTTTTCTGTTTATACTTAAGGTTCAAAATTTTAACACTAGTTTATCCATAAGCTAATCTTCAGAAATATATAAAAAAAATTTCTACCGGACCAAAAGGAAAAAAAATTATGACCTTTTGAAATTTAAATTTTTACGAAATCGCATAAAATAGCGATTTATCATCAAATGATTTTAAATATTTATTATAATTCAAAAAGTATAAGTCGCAGAACCTTGAAATTTTTACCAGTTGTTAAGATAGGCATTTCCTCTATGTCATATTTTTTTTTAAATATTATATTGATTTTTTTCATTTAGGTTTTCACACAATAGTACATACATTTAAATAAAACAATTCACACCATTATCATGAATCTAATGGCCGTGGTAAATGTACTTTTAAAATACACCGTTGATAAATGCTTGAAAATATATTGTTTCTATTTTTTACATTTAATATTAAGTTTTAGCATCTGAAGTAAAATATATATATATATATATATATATGTATACATTATTTAGTACTCTGCAGTAGTATGATCACGTCTAAATATTATTTATTATTATTGTGGTCGTGATGCTTTCTTGAAATAATTATTTCCGCACATTATCAATGTAAACGCAGATAAATATTTTAATCTATGGTTTTATGTACAGAGCTATTAGGTTTTGTAAATACCTTGTTGATTTTGACATAAATTGTTTGATTGTAAATCTAAACTTCAGTATCATATTTCATAACCTATTGTTATCAATATTTATTATATTTTATAGTTTTAAGTTTATTTATATGATAAGCAATTTTCCATATACTATATTCACTATTGCTGTCGGGTATCAATGAATAAATAAATAAATATTTTTATTATTGTTAAATTTTTACATGGAGTTTATTCCGTTAATGTTTGAATGGAAAATATTATATTGTGTATTATGATCTAAATATACACTGAAACACGCCAAATTTTGAATGAAATTACTAAGTTTTCAAAATATTATTATACCATATCAACTTTCAAACGTACGTAGATTATGTTGGTCCATAAACATTAAAAGATACGTCGCTTTGGTCGTGTCGTTAATCTTCTGGTATATATATATATTTTTTTTTTGACGTCTAATTTTATTATTAAATTAAATAACTACTGCGGGCTCCTTTTAACTAGACGAACGCTGCTGAGCTAACGAGCGCTGCGAATATTCGAAAACACGTCGTTTTTTCCATCCAAGTGACAAGTAATTTGTTTTGAGCTGGTATATATATATATATCCATTATATTTCTTGTCTTGCTAGTCATTTTAAAAAGTCTGACGGTTGAGGTCATCTCAATTAACAATATTATTCTCCTGCACCAGGCCGGCCCCCATGAATCATTGTCACCGCGTGCGTTTTAAAACACTACTGATGGAAACCAGAAACGAAAATGCCGTTTACCCCGTCGTAAATTCTAACCCCACGCTGTATAAAATGCTTGTTCACATTAATTTCAATTGGTCAGCGCAACTTTTCGTGCAAGTGTATTATATACACCACCGTCGCAATAAAACGCATAGAACAACGGGCTTATATTATTGAATTTATATTGGTCACGTTTTAGTGAAAAGTTTCGTACAAAAATACTATCCGAAACCTATTATTATTGCAATCCACGACTGTACAATAGTTTTTTGTTACACGATTTTCGTAACTGACAGCAACTTATATATATATATATATATATACTCGTATATAATAAGAAGATGGTGCACAACAACACACGATAATACTCGTTCAAAGTTTTGGAGCTTAACCAAGAGATAATAAAAAGAAACGAGGATTAGAAGTAAAAGAAACAATTATTAATTTTAAACGGATAAAATAAATCGTAGCTGTTTGACATGACCGCACAAAATCCTTGTATTATATATTATACGAACTGTGCGATTCATCATTTTGACCAACAATGTTACACGATATGTAAACAATATTATTTTGCGTGTTAGGAATTAAAAAAAAATTTAAGATACATATTTTCATCTTGTATTATCGCAATGTTCGATGACATTGGTAATATTATATCCCTTTATTTTTCTTAGATCCAAAAATCTTCTCATAATAATAGTTGTTTCTGAGCGATCATCGCAGTATTATGTAAGATGCAAACTAGTACTGCCACGAAGCACTTGTCAGTATTCATAAATAACATATTATTATATTATGTACTATATGTAATACATATTATGTATTAAAAAAATTTCGTAAAAATATCAAAACCAAATTCTTGTGGTTATTTTGAACTATTTGAATGTATTAAAATATTAATAAAATGGACCGTCAACGTACATTATTACACTACTCGTTATAAAAGAACACCGATGTCAAATGTAAAAAAAAAAGAAGTTTGACGTCATAGCTCGTACAGTACGTGTTTTAATATATTATACTTACATAGTCAATTTCCAGTCAGATTTGACATTGTGTCGAAGTAGAGCTAAATATTGTTCACGAGACGTTTAACTCGTGCATACATCGTGTGATATTTTATAATATTTGCACAGCGTTATTTTAATTTCTAAATGCACTGATGTGTCAAACAGCCAGCATTAAATAAATTATAAAACTTTTTTATTAGTGCCGTCTTTATCAAAAAAAATAAAAATAAATAAAATTATAATAATAATAATAATAATAATAATAATAATAATAATAATAATAAATTCTTCTACATTTAAGTCGTACGATAAAACTTTTATAATAAGCGTTTAATAAAAGGAAAATGTGATCTTTAGAACAAAAAACATGCCGAATTCCATTGTATAATTTAGAACAGTCTTCCAGGATACAATAACTGATACTTCAATGAATTCGCGAAAGACGTATACTATGGTATAATAAAGTCTACTCGTATAATACGTATATTTCGTAGTATAGAAGTGTTAAATAATCAAACCCCGGTAAACTTGTCTAAACGCTATGTACCTACTCAAACATCATTGGTTCCCATTTCCGGGGAAATCTTATAACCGTACTCTGCGCATTCCATGTCAGGAAAACGAAAACTTTACGATTGCATTTTCACGGGTGTGTGATACCGGATTGTTGCACATTGTGCACGCATTAGTAATAAAATGAGGATACGATTATGTATCCAACTGTTATTTTTGTTAACACGAAGGTGAAATGTAGGACATTATAATTGATCTTACGACGGTATGTTTGCAGCTCTGCCGCCGCTGAACTAAAAAATCATTCCGACGGTAGATGATGCTTATTGATCAAAAGTATATGAATTTTTTCAAATATTTGTAGCCGATTACCGACCAGTGTTTGATACTGAAAACAACCGATGTCGGTTGAAAACTCGATTTAAAATGTTGGCAGGAACTATTTTTGATAACTTTAACACCATATCTAAATTGACTCATGTGTGGAATTTTATTTGATTTAATCGTTACTAATAGTCGAGTGATACTAAAAGTACTAAAAGTAGAGTGAGTGCTATAACGTCAATTATAAATGATTGCATAATTGATAAGTGATAATGATGACAACTTTTCAAGTGCCAAAAATACTAGACATTTTCCTCCTCGAATTCGGCTGTTATTCAATATATATATATATATATATATTGGTTCCTACGCTACGTACTTTTACTTGATACATATTATGTGATATTCTTTGAATGGATACAATTTATTGGCGTTACATTAATTTGACTCTGAAAAATTACATCGCAGGAGAAATGTTCAAATCTTTTACATACCATTATTATAGACGGTGTATATATAATACTAAATTCCATCTGGAATCATTTTTTGAGGGACAAATTCGATTTATCTAAATTCGACTGGTTCCACATCGCGGGTGCCTTATTTAGTATGTCTTTTATGGAAATAATCATATTCTTTTAACGGTAAGAGTGGAAAATACGATTACATCTTATGTATACGGTTTTCGGTAAATTTAAATTTAAATATATTCTAGTGAACTGATATATAATATTATGTACTACGACAATATAAAACGCTTATCGGTTTGCCGTGCCATAACGAGAAAACATATATTATAATATAATGTAACAATGTTTAACGATGATAAAAAAAAAAAAAAATCTGCTGATAACGCGCGTTTTGTACAATCGTCAACAACCCATCTGTGCGCGTGTAACATTTGAAAAACGAAAAATTGTATTAATTTAAAACGACCGTCCGTGGTGGCTTTTGCAGACGGTGGAAAAGCTATGAGGTGGAGGTTGGAGCTGCACGGGTGATATTTACAATCGAGCACCACGCGAACGTCGGATTCGTTAGATTTACGCGTGTTAAATTAAAACTATAAAACGCCCTCTGCGGAATGTGTGCGGCGTTCCAAGCAATATTCATCGTGAACGCTGTTCGTACCATTGTAAAATACTACCCCTGCAATTAATACGTATAGGTACACGCGGCACACCTGCAGTCATCGGCTGTTCGTTTCGCGAGTGGAATTTTTTTTTCGTTTTTGTTTTTATCCGCGTGTGTTTAGGTGACAAACCTGTGCTGCAGAATAGACATCAGTGACACTTAATACACTTATAGATATGTATTAATATAAAAATATGCGGTTTACGGGGTCGTCGAGAAAATTGGCACGGCCGTTAGGCGTAAGAATCGTTAGATAAATGCAGTTTAGCTGGGTACACATATCTAGATAGGTACTTCAAAACTCTTAACATCTTATCTAGGCTTTATAATTAAAAAATACTTAAAATATAAGCTTCGTCTAAAAAAATGAACTAAAACATTCATCTAATTTTTGTCTTGATGAAAAATAAAGCCATCTAGATAAATGAACTGGATTATATTCGCAAAGAGCGTATTTTACAATCGCGATGCAGCGGTAATCGGTTATAAAAATAAAATAAAAATTTAATCTCATAAAGTCTAGATAAAAAGGATTTTGATTTATCCATGTCTAGATAAATTGCATTTCTTATTATATTTAACTTTCATGAGATATTATTTTATCACGAATAAATAAAATACTACAGCTGCGGAATATTATAAGTTAATGCATTTCTACGTTCGATACGATGGCAGTGACAGTCAAACATGGTTGGTGGAAGTGAGGGGTTAGATCTTCATGACTTTTTTTGATACTTAATATTATATATTTTTAATAAATATTAATAAAAATAAAAAATAAAAATTGTATATTAAAAAAAAAAAAAAATCCTTCGACTAAAAGTCAAAGATTAAATTTTAATACATTTAGAAATATTATAGGTAATAAACTGAATTGTATACTGCACTTGTATGATTATACGATATGTACCTAGACACATTTTAAAGAATATAGTAATAAAAATAAATACATTTCATCCATACATTCTAACAATTGTAGGCTATTGGGGAAAAAACGTTTGTCCAGTATATTATTTTTGATTTCCGTAAAAAATAATCATTAAAATTACATATTATGCACTATAATATGACATTCTATCCAACAAATGAATACAAAGCAAATCCGAGAATCTGCAGAGAAATATTTGGTACAGCTCCATGAAAAAAAAAAAAAAACATGGAAAAATTTTCAATAGTGTTGTCAGAGAAGTGACATATCTAAATACAATGGGTGTGCTCCGCTCTACACCATGTCTGAAATATGAAGAGGAAAAAAGGCAACAGACGTAAATACGCTTTGGAATGTATTTAGAACAACTTTTTGAGTCAAAAATCGAGAAAAATGTTCAATATATATAATATCATCAGACAAAAAAGATTCATAGGAAAACGAGACTGTTTATTTTCATACCATATGGCATATATATTAAAAAATTATTACGTATTTGACTCGATTTCTTGAAACATTTTAATCGAAATATTCGCAATTGCGTTACCCTCACATCGACATGCAAAATTGAAAAATAATCAACTGTATGGAGGATGTACTAAGAATTATTGTGGAAACGACGGATTATAACGGAATGCGTGAACTCTCTTTGAAAATAAAAAATTGCAAAATTCATTGCGATCGTTGATCATTTTTTTTTTTTTTTTGAACTATAGAATTGGATATATTTGTTGTGTAAAAATTTCATATTAATGAAAGGTAATAATAGGGATGAAAAAACAGCCATTGGATTGATTGGCGATTACGTCGTCGAATCATTCTTATCTGATCATCGTTCGTCCTACGATTTTGCATTTTTAACTAAAATATTATATTTTTGTGTTTATGTTTGCCATAATAATTGGTCAATCGTATAGAAGATTATTTAAAGTTCAAGTCACGCGTTGGTCGTTATACGACTCAGACAGTTTGATGAGAAAACATAACGGGAGACATTTGGAATGTTAGCATATTTCTCAATAACGATTTTTCATTATTTTATTTTCCGATAGTATACATTATAATACCTATTAAATACATATATGATATAGCAAGTAATATTACGTAGTATATAACGATATTACATGCACTACCGCTTTAAAATTTAAGTTTGACATTTTTTGCCGATTTAAATTATTATTATTACTGCTATCGTTCCATGACCTGCAGAACACCGTATTTGATATTACCACGTCACGTAATCCGGCTACCAGTATATTATTATATTATAATATTATAGTATTTTGTCACCGCAGCGGGACTCTGCATTCATTCGCCGGGGTCGAATATCGCACACGTACACACACTTGCATACACGCACACAACGTATAATAATAATATGATACCTGTATAATATATTATATTCATTTCGTGCAGTCACTTCGATTATAATCTGATCATTACTCTCGCGTACAAAGGTATACCAGTAGAGATGGCAAAACTCTTTCATCGCCGAATATTATTATATTTTGTCCACATACACGCGCAGTGCACATATTATACGCGTACACGTGTACGTAAAATTCGGATCTAAGACTAATATAATAATAATAATAATAATAATAATAATAATAATAATAATAATAATAATAATAATAATAAAAATAATAATAATAATAATAATAATAATAATAATAATAATAATAATAATAATAATAATAATAATAATAATAATAATAATAATAATAATAGTAATAATAATAATAATAATAATAGTAATAATAATAATAATAATAATAATAACGCACACTAATTTTACATATGCGTGTATATAATAAACGCGTACCTACGCGGAAAGAGTATGGTGTTTTGTCGCGGACCAAAGGTATTTCGGAAATATTTCCACCTATAATCAGTATACTACTACGCGACACCGCAGCAGCATCAGCAGCCGCGGCCAGTAACAAGTTCGGAAATTATATTATTACTATGAACTTTATAAATATACATTGTTTTATACACGTTATACGTAAACTGCAGTGTGTGACGGGATTGCGATGCCCCTTATCGTTCGCAATCACACACGTATTGTTGAAAATCGTTTATATTCAATTTTAAATTCATTATGAAAATCACTATCAATAATTTAATAAACTTTTACTGGAATTATAAAGTAACTACAATAAATAACAGCCGTGAATCTACATTTACTAAATAAATTGTTTTTATTTCTTTTATTAATCATTAAACGATACAATATAATATACGCAGTATCTACAACGATATATTAAATGAATATTGGTGTACAAGAATAATAAGGGTAAACAAAGTTTTTATCACTTCATGCAATGGTTTAGATCCTTATAACATGGTCCAATCAATATTATTGTCAAAAATGTTTTCTGTGCAAAACTAGTATTATAATATTACGTGACTGCATAATATTATCTGAGGTAGGCGATTGAAAATGATTGAAAAAAAAATCTAGTCGACTAATTATTGCTCAGCTTTTTCGATATTGTTGTTTTAATGTTATTCGTATGATTTGTTAACATTTCTAAGCAGTCATTTTTATTCACAGACATCCTTGAATATATTATATTGGGACACATCACACCACAGCATAATTTATATTTTTAACCACTCCACATGAAAAATATATACCTCCGTGTTTTATATTTTGCACTTAATGCGACCTATTTCAGGTGCATCATCGCTAAGGAAAATTTTCGTCGTGCACTTAATTTATGAACATTTCGCTACATTTAACTCTGCTAATCCATTCAAACGTTCTTGACCCACTTTAGACCTCGTCTATTCCTTCAAACGTCTTAACGAAGAAAATTTTTTCTCGGCATTGGCTGTTCTTATACTGGAATCGTGGCAACAATTAGTAATAACGGTTTGTTTTTCTTTTTATACCGTCGCTCTATAATGCGTTAACGTTTTAATTAATATGAACTATTTAAAAACAAAACGTTCTTAGACGAGTGTCTCGCTATATCGATTCTCTGAACACGGTCATAATCACACTTGTATCAGCGCCTGCGGAAGAACGTGTGTAATTACTAATGGTTCTATTCGACAGTGAGCTATATTGTTTCCGTACACGTTTTCACGCAATAAAATAAAACGTCGTAAATCAAGCGAGTAGTGTTGTGACGGTAAATGACGATAGGTGTCTCGCAGTTGTGTACGATAACTGAGCACTATATACCGCGTACCAGGTGCGTACATGTGGCTCGGCGTTGTAAAATCGCCTCCGTTATGAACACTAAAAAAAAAAAAATCGGACAAAGTGTCATGACTATATTAAATCAGCACTTATAACTAAATTAGCTATTATAATTTTATGACGGTAGGTTGACAACAATATATTGACTGTACTAGAACTCGTGTCACTAATTCAATTCAAGGTCCCGCGTAAGATTAAATACTCTTATATTCGATAAGTCTAAGCAACTCTGATCGGATATTTCTCTAGTTTGGCATGTGACATTCCACCACCGCAGACGGTGTATAGTATAAAAAAAAATTATTGAAATTTCTAGGTCAGATGAGACACGACAGGGTTGGGAAATGATATTGGTGCATTGGTTATGTAAAATTAAAAACCACTATTCTCGAAGAAACGATTCGGAGTGAAAAAGGTCGGGCGGATCAAAGCGGTAGATTTTAGTATTTTTATTTTATTATTATTTTTTTCATTTCATCTGGTTTTTGCAATTATTACGAAAACTTTTGGACATTTTGTAAAATCACTACCTAAAAGAACCAACTAGACAATATTTCCAGAACATTTCTCATGATTGTGATGATTTGAAACGCACGTATCACGGTAAAATCAATACATTACTTGTTTCCCTCTAAATCTAAAAATAACCATTGAAGCTTATAGAAGTCAATGCCTTACTATTTATGGAGTTATGGTTGAGTTTAAGTATGTAATTATTTTGCATCGATTATGAAATAGTTTACGTTTTGTAGATCTTTCAGTAAAATGTCCTATTTTATTATTTACGTGGTATACAATGTAACCCTTTGAGGTGTTACATTAAGCAAGAAAACCTACCAATAAAAAAAAAAAAAAATAATAACGCTACCTCTGTAAATATGAAGAATAGAGTCTAAACATGATAGACAGGTTGAAATAAAAATATACGAAACTGTATTAATTATTATTTATTTATACCGAACGAGTTCAAAAAAAAAAAAAAAACAAGATAAAAAATTAGCATGTACAATGTACATGATGGTACATACAAAAACAAAGTATTGAAACTTGGTATATGGGCAAGACAATGATTTTTAGCACATGAAAGTTGGCACTATTAGCAGTGTGCATAAGCCGGATAATTGACGATTTGTCCATATGAAGTTAACCGACCGGTGAAAAGAGAATTTGGAAGAGGATTGACAGACGAGCAAAGCGATAAAGGACTAAAGAATAGGTATTTGGGTAAAGATATTGGAGGGAATACTAAATCAAGTGTAATTCTTTTCTAGGTTTGTTGAGTTGTTCGAAAACGCCCTAAAGGTCATGATTTCCCGTTACGAGGATGCGCACGCACACGAGTCCATTGAGATTTCGGCGGGCAGTATAATAATAACATAAATTATAATATATCAGCTATAATTGAACGGTGCTGTCGAAACGGTGAAGATGGTGGGCGTGATAGGGGTGAACGTGTGTTTTTATTCAGACCTATGTCCACAGCGTGATGTAGATCGCGTGACAATAATTTGACCACGTGCCATCGCGATTGACCACCGCTGACAATAATAATCTTAATCACACAAACGCGGCCCGGAGGGAATGGCGTGCCATTTACGTGTCGGTTGGATAATTGTACACTATTATTGTTGTGGTGTAATATTTTATAAATTGTTTTTACAATGGATATAATATTATACTCCTCCGCAGTTTACTTACTATAGCATTAACGGTTTTCCAACGAACGCCGAGTTAAAGGATAGTAATAATAATAATAGTAATATAGCACAGTAGAACAATAATAAAAGTAATAATAATAATAAGAAATATCGATAGCATGTTCTACCATAATAAATATAATATCATCCCGGTAACAAATCGTCAACTAAATTTAAAGGCTATATACTATACTATTTTATTTATTTAATCAAAAACTCGAACATTTAGTACATTTTTGTTTTTTATTACTACAGCTTGATCTTTAAATTTAGGTACTTACGAGTTTTATTAGCCAATTATTTTTATTACCCGATCGAGCATTCATTTTAATGCAAAATATTATTGTGCTATTGCAGATGTCATATATGTACTATTAAGATTTAAGAATCAACTTGAATAATTTTATTTTCGATAAACCTAATGTTTACTACAGTTAAACGTGTATAAATAATATTATATTGACATGTTTAATTTTAATTTATGCAACCAGACGTACAAGTCTTTAAAATAAATTTAAAATTGAATTCGTCAAATGTTTAAGCCAATTAAATACAGATGTATTAACGTAATTTTATTGAGAAAAACTTACCCAAGACTTTCAAAGAACATTATCGATGGTTGGCAAACTATAAATTATTAACTTGAACTGGACTTATTGACTACAACGTAACGTAGATGTTGTCTTATAACTTTATCCAAACATAATACATTCACGTTAGAAATTTATATATTTTTTACATTTTTAAAACCACATAAAATATTCATAATCCTGAGAAGCACGAACTAAATATTTAGTACGAGTCATTTCATTAATTTATTTCAGATAAGAAATGTTTTCTTTTACGATTACATTAAACCAGTGGTGCGCAACCTTATTTGATCCACGACCCCCAAAATTATTTATTTTGATAATACGACCCACTTCCTACCAAAATTATTAAGTGTTTAATACATTTTTACTTAATAACTTTACTTAATTACTTTTTAACTATATGCACCACTACATTAAACTATCACACTCTGTATATATTATACATACAAGTATGTTTTATTAAAAAAGAACTTATAGTAAAGATTGAATGTAATATTTGCCTAATGGGGCATACTAATTACATTAAAAATCAATAAGTTTTAGTTGTTTTATTTATTTCGTTAATATTTTTTGTTCTGAAACTCCTTTATATTTAAACTCTATCCCTCTCTGCGGAATTGTGCTTGAACTACCGATTGTTTTATCCCTATTATATCAGGACTTAAAGTAGGTACTTACTTTCCAATGTATTATTACATTGAAAAAAAAATGTAATGTTCAATACTGGTTGAAATTCGAGTGTAAAAATTCTTAAAATAATGAAATAAACTTTACAATTGTTGTGTTATATAAAGTATTTTTTCTCATACGCGCGATTGCACCGAAAAGTAATAGCCGTTTCACTAGTTTGGTAAACTTGACTTAAGAGTATAACATACGTTATATATTTAAATATATATATATATATATATATATAATAGTTTACTTACTTATAAAAATTTCCAATCGATTGACTATTATGTGCACACGATATTTGCTAACACATCGCTTAAAGGAGCTTTTAGAAGTAAAAAAATAACCACAACAAAAACAAATAACTTTTTCGACATCGGTGTTCTGCTATAAGAGTATATAAAAATACGTGGTGGCTTCGTTATTTCTTCCCCGTTGTAAATTTAAACGCAGTTTACTACCAATGTGCGGCTGATTGGAAATTAAAAAATACGAATGTAATTAATATATAATAAAATATAATATAGTTTTCGTTTGATCAAACCGTCTATAAGCATGGTCCAAGATGGGCTATATATATAGTGGAGCATTTTGATGTTCTCACATATAAAGGGTCCACATTCAATTATCATGTGCTATTGAAGGAAAAAAAATAAAACAAGCCAACAATAGCGAGTGACCTCTCAAAAATACTTTGAAAATAATTGTTCGAATACTTGAAAACTAGCAAATACTTTTCTGAGAAAACTCAGGTAAGACGACGAATAATCTAAGGTCGGGGATTATATGCTTTTCAGTAGGACCCCGTTAAAACGAGATACACTAAACACTTTATAGTAATATTATATTCATTGAGCTCTATCTATACGATTTCCACACCGGCGACGACTTCATATAAGTTCATACGCACTATTACCCGTATCGGCGGGAAAATATGTGTGCCTTCCCACCGTTCAAAAAATAAAAATCAACAAAAACTAACAATTAGTAAGTTTCTTCTTGATTATAAAAAAAATGTTTCGACACAAATACCTTAAATGATTATGTACAATTGTTATAGTCTTGTGTACGATTATAAAAGCAGTCAGCAATAATAAAAATGTAATAAGACAAATGTCCATCAGTCATTGTATTCAAATGAGACTTGATGGTACCTAGTACCTATACCTATATTATTATGACAACGATTGTAAAAATATTGGGAACTTAATAAATTACTTATACAACTAATTTTTGATTAAAAATTTATTATAGTTAATCTCGATAAAACTCGAACAGTTATCGTTTTAAGAATGTTTAATCACTCATTGTGTATATTTTTTTTAAAATAAAACGTCGATTCTTAATCATTATTAATTGTCATTACAATTAAATCATTGTATGTTTAAACAAGTGATTACGATTGAGTCAATCCGTGAAAAACTGACTTCTGACGTTACATATTGTATGATGTGATTATTATTTTTCATATTTTACTACAGTTGATGAATTATAATCTTTATTATAATCTTATTATTATCTTTATTTTGTCACTTCAATCTCTTATGCATCTTTCTTTGTAATACACGGAATACGCAAGTTTCTCTTCACTGGCTACCTCTGTTGTATATTATAAAATGTTGAAGGTCATGAAAAAAATCCAAAATGTGTAGGTACGTCAAATTTCACACTTTTTGTAATATAACAAATCCACGCTATACGCGGATACACAGATATGTCATTGGATGTACAAAATGTACCATGATTTTGAGTATTTTTGACTACGATTTTACTGAAGCAACCTAATCGCTATTATTGGTAAACGATGTATTTAACTCGTTTGTACTTGTTTACTTGACGCCAGGCACACACATGACACACGGTAAAACGTGACGTCATGCAGTTAATAATTGACGCATCCCCCCACTCAGAGAAAAGATATCATATAATATTATCCATGTGGATGATAATATGTTAAAATGCATGAAATATTTTTCGTGTTAATTTTCCATTCATTCGTCCGTCCTTATTGTGTTGCAGGACACGATAGCCGCAGTGCGACTGATAATTGGTGTAAATTCAAAAAAACGCAGCGGAGGACGATTTAACTCTTGGGGAACGTAGTAATCAACTACGGCCATCGACTGTGCTGACGGAGGTTGCGTTGCCAAGCGCACGTTGTGATCACACCACTGTCGCAGGAAGGAACAGGACCACGAACCAGAGCCGCGGTCACGGTACGCGCAAGTGGTTTCATAGTGCTGGTGGTGACCGTGATGCCGTCGGACGGCGTTTTACCGCGCGGGGGCACGGCGTTTGTTTGCAGCGGTACGTGATCGTCGAATCCGGTTACTGGTAGGTCGGCATGGTGGAGCGGCCGCGGACCGCCGAGTATCGTACGCACCCGCGCAACAAGCCCACACCGTCACCGACGAGACCGCGCGACACGCTATCATGGAACAGCATCACGGCGGCGATGCCGCGTACAACCACACGCCCGGGCCCATCGTCACGCTCGATCCCCGCGACTCGCTGTACCGGTTGAGCGCCGCCATGGACAACGGCACCGACCCGACGGTCCAACAGGTACCTAACTCGTCCAAGAACGTGGTTCTAACTCCGTGGCACAGTTATATATATATTTTTTTTTCATTATTACAAGAAATATACATTCTATACAATTAGCATAATAAGTATATGTGAGAATTGGGTAACAAAACAGTAGGGGTTACGTGAGCAAGGAGCCACCCAGTAGTAGCATTTCGATGTTCCCCATTTGCGGCAAAAAAAATTAATTCATTTTGGGTACAGCCCATTTGTGCCAAAATAAAAAAGGTAAGTTTTTCCCAACAGCCCATTTGCGATAAATTTACCTGCGTAAACATTTTAAATTAACGACTATGGTTAATTCTTATATTTTAAAGACGTATTTAAAACGTATGTCTGTAACGTATATAATAAAGTTATTGTTATAAGTCTATAGATTTTAAAGCTTTATATATTATTGCATCAAAAGATAAACAAACAAGTTTTATATTAGTTTTATTATGTTGTACATTTCACTACTTCTAAAAATGAAGATTTTTTATTTATTAATGACGAATTATCTAATATATAATTATATTTACATGCCACGAAAATTTAAAATCTATAGACTTATAAAAATAACTTTATTATACGTTACAGGTATACGTTTTAAATAAGTCTTTAAAATTTAAGAATTAGCCAAGTCGTTAACTTAAAATGTTTATGCAGGTAAATTTGGCGCAAATGGGCTGTTAGAAAAAACATACCTTTTTTATTTTGGCGCAAATGGGTTGTACTCAAAATTAATTAATTTTTTTTGGTGCAAAATGTGCGATGCCCTAGCATTTAGCTTGGATGAAGTTATATTAGCAGGCGTATGTCGGTTATAGTTTCGTTTTTCACTGTCATTGCGCATGTTTCGCGGACACGGAAAAAACGACACCACAATGTATTTTATCGCTACATAATAAAATGTACGTATACAAAAATACAATAATATTATATACTACTAGATACTACGGAGAAACACGTGCTGAATAGATAAAAACGCACACAATTATAATTAATAACGCTGCAATATTAATAATTAACGGGCAATTGGACATTTTATATTAATAAGTAATATAATATAATATAACATACAGACAATAGACAAATAATGAAAGAACGAAATTATATAAGTAAATACATTGAAAATACTCTTATTTGTAACTATATATTTATGTACGCGACAAAATAGATTTATTTTGATATATTTGTATATTGTAATTATTTCATGAATTTGGTTGTTTATTACAAAATGAGGGAACATTTTTAACTCAGTGTAATCTATATAGCTGATATGTCTTTTAGATTTCATTGCTCCTTATTGCTCGGTGAGCATAGGATAATCTTAACCCCGGTAAGATTATCGTAGAATATATTATATTAAGACTATTCTAGAATTTATCTGGTACTTTAACTAGATAATTTTATCGGAGCTAAGATTTTTCTATAAAAATATTAAATCGGGGGATTTAATATCATAGGACTAAAGCCAATGAATCTCAAACATTTTTAGGTCACGTATGCTGAAAAATAAAAATAATTAATCATGCCTCCCATGAATAAATAAAAGAACAATTTTATCATTTAAAGATAAAAGTAATATTGTTGTTTAATTTAATGTGAAAAATGCGTTTAGTTTGGTTATACTAATGCCCCTTTAAATATAAATAACAATATAGTATAGTATACAAAATCAATAATTACCTCGCACCTCCCACTTTGGGATCTACTGTGCAAGACTATTTTTATCGGTGGGAAGAAGATAAGATTTCACTGCCAGATCAAGGCTAAAACGCTTTTTTAATGTTGTTCTACGTATACCTATACCTATGCACAGTATGTTTTCACAAGAGAAATAATTCAATGAACGTTAGTTATTATTACTTTTTTTATGCAATTTTATAGTACGTACAAGGGACCATGTGAAAAATGTAATATCAAATTTTTGTTTTCATCCCTTAGCCCTGTGGGAAAAATAACTGTTGAATTTTTCATTTCTACAAAACTGAAAAATACTAATTCTGTGAAATAAGTTTTCATGAAAGTTTTAAATTATTGGGATTGAAAATCCAACAATTAGTTATAAATTAGTTTTAAATAGATAACTTGTTCAACAACTTTATGAGGTACACCTGCATTGATTACATATCGTAATCACGATAGTTAGATTCTGCTGAATTCGTGCACAGATGTGTAAAGTAATCAATGTGTCCAAGCGAAGAGATACACATTATCTTTTTAATTAACTATCTCGATGTACCATTATAGACCTGTTTTCGAAAAGTTTTCGTACAAGTACCCCGACATTTTCTTTGCCCTTCCAAAGAACATCGATGCGATGCCTCAAAGTCTCATTAATTACAGTTATTTATATTCTTTTCATTTTCAATTTTTTTTTCCGCTCTGATTCGCACATTTTTTGTTGACAGATTGTAAATTATTTCTCCCGATAAATTAATTTTTTTTTTCGCAAAGCAATGCTATTGTCACGCACGTTGTATTAAAATACCACAGTTATGGTTTACCCGGGTATAATGCGACATCGTGCGGTTCACGGGACCGCTACGTTTAAAATCGGTTCATCGTCGCCGGTGCACGTGATTATTACAACAATTCTCGGCACCTTTCCATCCCCGCGGTTTTCATCTCCACTGGCAGTCATTATACATGTCGCATAACGAGTATCATACACAATAGGGTCGCGCAGTAATTCAAACTTCCCGAAACGCGCAGCGTTGCCAATGCGATACCTACTGCAGTAAAATGTTATATCAGCACCACAATATTGTTACGCTCATTCGTGTCACGTGGAATGATGTTATTGTGGACGCTGGAAATACGATGTGGTAGAACGCCCTTGATGTAATCGACCGGAATAAATGACGTCCAAAAATGTCAGAAAAAAAACGTCTTATAACCACGTCCAGTGAAGCCGTGATCTGAGACGGGCGCGAATAGCAGAAATAAGTTTGCACAGAGTGTTTCTAAAATTTTGGAAGTCGTGGGCATCTCTGGAGTCAATATTTTGAAGTATAGGTAGCGAAAAAATAAAAATAAAGTGAACCGGGTAATAATCACGCATTATATTGTGATAAAATAATTATTTTTATCATAGTTTGCAATGTTTGCTTTATTAAAATGGTTTCGAAAGCCATTTCGACCATTATATTTTTACTTTCATATTATAAGTTATAAGTTACGATAATATAAGAACGAAAAAATATCTATAGTAATTTACAGAATTTACGAAATTTAAATATTTTTTTTTGAGTTAGCAAAATTATAGCATTGCAAACCCATATAAGAAATGTATATGGTAGCAAAAATATCTCGATGTCCCTTAGTGACTATGGAATAGTAGCCTATAATATATATATATATCATCTGTACAATATACAATAATACTCTTTGGGGCTCAATCAAGATTTCGATGTTATTTTAAGACCTGAGTTTTATCTATTTATTCTAATAATATTATCTTAAAATATAGAAAAATCAACACTCGTATAATATTTCATGCACATTTCTCATATGAATTGATGTATGACTTCGTGTTTTCCACGTTCGAGTAACTGAGATTGTAAAATATTTGATAAGATTTTCGATTGATTAGAAAAATCTGCAAACCTAAAAGCTGTGTTGATTAATTAACTAGATATCACCATATACATTTTTTAATCCTATATCGGAGTCGGACGTAAAAAACACATGACAAACTCAAAAACGATGTACCTAGCACATCGATTCATTCTAGTGTTCATTTTCACATTTAATACTATAATGTTCTAAAGATAATCAGATACAACACAGGTTTTAATATCATAAAATATGTCAAAAATATATCCGTTTAGTCCTCCAACGAGTACGTACGCATACTAGTTACCTCGACTGTATCAGAAACACTGTACGTAATACATTATTTTGTATTATTGTCGTTGTTATTATAATACCCGGACCGCAAGAATAATGCCATACGCCACGCAAATATAATAAGCACGTATCACATTTTTCAGTATACAATTTTACGGGTTTTAGATTCGAATATGCATTTTTTTCTCCGCCATATTTGCCGTATTATGAAATAATATTGTTCTCGTACAAAGGTTCCAGGGTAGTATAATGTATCGACCGAAATAAGGCGGTGTAAAAGGCCAATTTCGGCATTATTTCTCTGTCGTTCGATTCAGACGCGCGTGTACAAAAAAGTGAGAAAATGCGATGGAAACGATTTTAAAATATCATAGAAACATTGGACGCTAAATACCAAAATGGCTTGCAGTGGTTACCGTTATGTTATTATAAGTTAATAACAACGTTCTGTGATAATAATAAAATTAGTGAAGGATAAAATAAATGATAACTGAAAAAGTTTTCGATTGTTATAATCATACAGGATTTTTTATACGTTTGTGCGAAAATATTGTTTTATATTAATAATTTTAACCATAAAGGTTCTCACACACTGCTGCGGTAATCGATACGGTATCGCAGCAGTGTGTGAGAACCTTAATACAGTATATTATGATGTATAAAACTCATTATTACATATATTAATCATATGACTATAATGGTAGTTGCAAATATTGTAATAATATATTTTAATCATAAACATATTTTATTTCGAAAACAACAGTGCAGCACTTACCTCGTGGTAACATGGTCTCTCTTTTGGCCCGCATATACCTATTAATATTACTGATGGTATCGCACATCAAATTGTATATAGTATTTATCTATTATGCTGAATACCACCGGATACAATGGGATGGGTCACTCCGTGAATCGTCATCCCACCCCGACCTTTTGGAGCACTCATATTATGTCATGTCATTTGAAATTGCCTTTACAGCAATCAAATTGCAACTTGGCGTGTGACCTTCGAAGGGGGTGCAAAAAGTAAACGTTATTAACCTATCTACAAGAATACGTAAAAAATCCGATGGTTTACTATGTATATATATATATATATATATATATAATATTTTTACTATGATAGTCAAACGTAGATATAATATCATAAACTTAGTACATTGCCCACTCGTGTTGATTGTCCCATCTGAACGCCGATGACATTTTAAGTTCACAACATAAGCCCTGAACTATACATGGACTCGGTTTAATATAAATTATCCCCGAGCGTAAAATTATTATGTTATCGATTACATTTTAATTCAGACGAAGTATTATTATTCATTAGCGTATAACATGTATATCCATCGCTGCAGGATCGACGCAAATAATAAAAACCGTGCCACGAGAGAGACTTTGTTTGTGCGAAAAAAAAAGCAAAAATACAGTAAATACCATTTGCGGTCCCTCAAACTATCTAACTATCTATACATACATATATATTTATTCTTTTTCCTTTGCGATATCATCACTGTAATGTATATATTTTAACTTTTGAGATGTCGTTTTATTATTCATGATAACGAATAAATTTTGAAATTTGCTTTTATTTATTTGATCCTTTTCCAAAGACGGTCTTTGCATATTAAAAACCAATAAGAAATATTATACATTTTGCATTAGCAAACAAAACATAGACATACATACATTCATATAATATTATAATATGTATATGAATACATTAAATGTGTCTCAAAACGTTATAAATTTTATTGAAAAGCCACTCGAAAAACTGTCCAAAACAGTCTTATATCCCGTTTTAAGTGTGTTATAATATCATTTAGCATTACAATTAAGTGTAATTTTTCAATTATAATATTCCTATGTAAATATTGCGCCTTCGGTTAAAAAACAATACATTATACTATTCTACTCTTGCACGCGTAATATTGTTATTATTATTAATATTATTGAAATGAGAAATTATGTAGTATGAATGCATTTGAAAATAATAATGAAAACACAATGTAGCTTAAATGCTACGCAAACGGTGTGCAGCGCGTAGAATAATTTTAGAGGCTCCGACCATATCTTGGATTTTAAAACTATTGTTGGCCATTAAACTGTAAGGCGATTAAAACAAAATGATTATATAAATAATCATTAACGATGGATTTCGCTTTTACTTCCAAGTGACCTTAAACTTACGTATAGACGATATGCATACACATTGCATAGTAATACGCCTCTATTACAATAGCTCATTTTATTATGTACTAAAAAGAAAAAAAGTTATCGTAAAAGACGAATTTTTATAGTAAAATTTGATGACCTTGGAATTTTTAAATGATTTTGATGCAATTTTCAAGTATAAAATGCATATATAGGATTATAAAAATATCGCATAATATACAAAATTGGCGTCGGCAAATCGCTGCAGGAGTGTTAAATTATACACTGTGGAATAAAATATGTTAGACACTGGTACTTACATAATAAAATACCTTAATAGGGAATTTAGATAATCCATACGTGCTTATTCCTATTGTCTCTCATTGGACATTATATTCTCTCCTTTTATGGGTGCCGAAATGATGTCATATATTATAATAGACTCATACGTGATAATCACAACAATAATGCGCGTACTGGCCCTTTATCTATTTGGTAGTCCTTTATCTGTTTGGTCTTCCCTCTTCGGGTGTATAATTTATGCCCGCGGTACATGTTTCGTAGGACCCTGCAACAAGGTGGTGCGATAAATCCTACAAACAATCATCAAAATCATTATAACCTTTTCACGCTTTTATCTTCTGGATCGCATTCGGTCGGCATGCGCTTTCCCTCGCATTGTTATTAAGCTCTCTCCTTGAGGTCAGGTTCGTTTCTAGAACTGCCGAGCACCTGGATCGCGTTTTTGACCCCACACGATCCAACCTAACAGGACGACTTTAATTGTTTCCACGTACTCTCGTATTCGACCTCTGTCCGGCAGTGTTCGTGTCACCGCGTACTGCATCTAGTATACTGATACAATACGATAACCATATAGGTGGAAATCCAAGGAAATATTAAGGGGAAGGCTCCATAGGTATTTTTTTAGTAAACCGACTTTTCGCCCAAATCTCTACTCTTTAAGCTGATTGAAAATGGATATTCTTACCCAACAAATATTTCACCTACCAAGCGTTCACTGATAGCGTGCATTATAAGTCTAATAATATCATATTAATATAATGAAATTAAATATATGATTTAATACTGTGATGTCGTTTAATTTTCCATTAGTAAGAATATTAAAAAATAAAATAATACTTCTTATTTTTCCATAGGTAACAAATAACAATAATATTAATTGTTTAGGGAGGCTAAGCCGATTATGGGTTATAGTAAACATTTATTCTACTAGTTTAGTTTTATCTATCAAAAAAACTCTTACTATTTTTAATGTATTTTGATAGGTATTGATAAACTGCGTCCAAGAGTTTATAGTTTGATTTTTGATTCAGGCGACGTACTATAAATGAGCCTTAAATTAATAAATTAAATTATATAAATCGTAAGCAAGAACCTTTAATTACCGGTTTTACTCTTTTGATAGAAATAGTATCTTCATTATCAAGTGTAAGCAAGAATCTTTAATTACCGGTTTTACTCTTTTGATAGAAATAGTGTCTTCATTATCAAGTTCATTAACAACTTATTTTATAGCTTCAAAATGAAGTGTCTAATCATTCCATATTTCCTAACAAGTATTAATTGGTTATGATGATAAAAGTATATACTTTGCTACTTCACTGAATTTAACAAACAGAAAAAGAATGAAAAAACTATTAAGAAAATGCCATAAAATTTTAAAAAAAGTTAAAAAGATAAAAACAGCTTAAACATGTATTTTAGCATGATAAAATTTATCATAAAATCGAAAAAATATACGTGAAAATAATGTTTACTACCCGTATCGCCTGTATACGTTATATATTTGGAAGAGGTACGTGTTTTCTAACATAGGAAAAATATGACTACATTGCTTCAAAATCACGGGGCCCTGGAGCAAAAACGCAGTATTAGCATATCGACTTGTAAAAGGCAAAATGGGCTAAGCGACACGGTGTATACTTCGGGATAACCGACAGTCAGATCTCTTGATCGCACTAGAGCTAGCGTTCCTCTGATCATTTAGTAATGAGATTTTTGGGACAAGTGACACAGCTGTTATAAACGTAAGAAATAAGCACTTTTTTTAAGGATATAAACGGCACTATATTAAAAATGTTATGGGCTAAGTGACAAAATCATGCCGCTTAGCCTCTATACTATTGTCGCTTATCACATTTCATAATAATAATTATATGACTTATGACTTATGAGTATCTAACCATTATTAATTGATATTGATAATACGAGTAAAGTTATTATATATATATATATACAATATCTATCTACGTTGTATAGTTGTTACAAGTCTATACTGAACAATCTTATAAGCGTTATTTTTCACAAAAAAAATAAATAAAAATAGGGCTGAAGGCTAATAAAGGGGAAGTTTTAGTTTAATTCATTATGGTAAAAAATGTACTCAATATTTCAATGTAATTAGTGTTAGAACATCAAGGTAACATGCAACAGAATGGAAGTACATGTATATAATAACCTTCGTTCTAACGCTTAAATCAATACCGAAGCGCCAACGCCAAAGTTAAGAAAATATGAAAATGTTGTTTTTTCTCTCCTGAAAATTAGTAAAATTATGTCGCTCAGTCCTTTTTGCCTTTTACCAGTGGAATTATTATAATATTATTTTATTCAAATAATAGGTTTTATCATATTATTGTAGTTATTATATTATGTAGTGTTAATTTTTTTTTTTTTTTATCTTAAAGAGTTTAAATTAAAAACGCGTACGTGTGTCCCCCTGCACAGGTGACCGGTGACATGGACTGGTCCGACTACGTGTCGGTGGCCCTGAAAACGTCGATAATGGCCATCATCATACTGACGTCGATCGGCGGCAACCTGCTGGTGATCGTGGCGGTGGCCCGGCACCCGCGGCTCCGGGTGATCACCAACTACTTCGTGGTGTCGCTGGCGTTCGCGGACATGCTGGTGGCCATCGTGGCGATGACGTTCAACGCGAGCAAGCTGATCAGCGGCAAATGGATGTTCGGCTACTTCATGTGCGACGTGTGGAACTCGAGCGACGTGTACTTCTCCAGCGCGTCCATACTTCACCTGTGCTGCATCAGCGTGGACCGGTACTACGCGATCGTCAAGCCGCTCAAGTACCCGGTGCTGGTCACCAAGCGGCTGGTCGCGTTCCTGCTGCTGGTCACGTGGGTCGCGCCCGGCGTCATAGCGTTCGTGCCCATATTCTACGGATGGTACACCACGGACGAGTACCTGGCCTACCGGGTGGCGCACCCAGACGACTGTGACTGGGTGGTGAGTATAATATTATTACTGTAGCTGTAGCTAGTCGTGGGGGGGGGTTGATTTTTCAAACAATAATAGTGATCCACGTTCGACATTTTCACAAGTTGATCGGCATTCAGGATAATTTAGAGATTTGCTTTGATGAGCAAAAACAAAAACAAAAAAAGCTCGTCGTGCCGCAGCTCCAAATAATAATAATTTATTGTTTATTTTCTAATAATAATATCCGATTGTTTATTAGGTACACGAACCATCAATAATGGTAAAATTAATCTTTAAATCGGTCGAATGGTTGCCGACCCTTAATATATACATATTAATAATTACATATTAATTTTTAATATGTACATATTAAGCAGTTTTCGTTATAATACTACGAGCGGTCACGTTATATCCAAATCGTAGGTACTATTAATGCCATATGTTACATGTTTTTTTTTCAAAAAATTCGCACGTGCACATTCTATTATGATTTACTAGGAAACACATAGATTGCAAAAATGGTCGAACATTTCATAAAAAAACCACTTATTTTGCTTATGGTGTAATATTATCATTTGTTATTATCATTTTAATTGCAACGGTATAATGCATTACAGAGGAATATTCTTGGTATTCCATTACATCCAGTAATCCGGATACATTAAACTATAAATTAAAGTTATTAGTTATAGGAAAGGCGAAAAAACTAAACCTTACTATTAATTACAAGAATTTAAGCAAATTATGGACAGCCCGGTCTGTTTTTACCGAATGGTTTCATGAAACATTTATACCTCTAGTGGAAGAATTTAACAAAATAGAAGGCTTATCTAAAAACGCCTATTTTAGACAATCACCCTGGTCATCCTATTGATGATTTAAATTACAAAAAAAAGTTTTATCCATGTTATATATTTCTACTACCTAATGTTACACAAAATAGTATATACGTTTTGATCTGATTTTGAAATGATTCGTTTTGCATTCTATATTTCTATATTGCAATACCATAATACATATATTTTTTTCCAGGTTTCGTACTAATGTGATAATGTAAATAATATGTTAAGTTTTCAATATAACTTTTAGTACTTATAATATTACTTATAATATTTTATTGTAATAATATATTTTATTTATACAACTAGGTTTTTTTTTAAAATGTAATCTAATTTTTGTTTTATGTCTGTGTTCACGATTTTGACGGACACTATGGATTGCCCCACTTTACTAACTTTACTGATAGAAAATGAATGCAGTCATTTTTTACATTTTTGAATAGTTTTTGGAATAATCTTAAAAAAAGTTATAGAAATTGCAAAAATTATTAGACTATGATATTATCAAAGTTAATCTTGTCCGGTCTTACTTTCGTTTTTTCCCGCACATTATTTTCGTGTTCACGTATACTTTATAACAACAACAATGTAGTTTTCGTAGCCGAATATCAACTATCAAGTTGAAGAAATTACTGCAGTTATTGCCGCTATCACCGAACCAACTCCTACACGTTAGAGAAAATTAAATTTAACCTTTTCCCTACAGTGTAAGGTTTAAGACCGATTGAATTAGTCGAACCCGCTTTATAGTCTACTTACGTATATTATGACCGTTCTTGAACGTCGTTATCGTTTATAGTACCGTTAAAGGTATTGTCGAGGGGAATACAATTATTTTCTTCGGTTTTAATTAATATACGTCTAGATAACGATGTGGCGATTCGTCTGAGGAGAAAATGTGCTGGGAAACGATAGTCTCCGTTTTGGTGATCCTTTAATTTATTTATATAGACCGTGTAGGTAGTTTTCCAATCGTCTAAAATCATGTTTTCAAATCATTTCTTAATTGTACAACGTTAAAACGAGATCTTAATTCATATTTCAATACCGGCCGTATTTCGTGGATATGAGTGCCTATATATATATATATTATATAATTTATGTATTCGTCCGTTCGATGTGGTTGTCAAATTACCAAGTACACTTACCTAATCCAACCCATTTTATTGTACTCAGTGCGCTTATAATTTATAACGTTTGTACTCGGTGGGCTTATAATTTATAACGTTATACAATAAATCACATTTTACTTACCGAGGTAAACAACATTAGGATTTTATTATATAGGTAATAAAAACGCATACCGTATATGAAACGCCGATTCAATTTGCAACTAAACCCTCATAACGCGTTGGTACACTACGCCGAAAATTAGGTATTCGTTTTAAAAGTTCAATTCGACTATTCGATTTAGTCTCACGTAAACGAATTTTTTTGAAATTCTATACGACTGTATAATCGCATTGTTTTATGCGCTATTATTCATACACTATTAGATATAATATATTCAGTCTTTCGACTTTATTGTTGTGTTTGTGGTACAATATAAGTTACCGAAAACGTTCACTCGGAAAATGGTTTTGTGCTGCGTTAAATTATATTATTACGTCTAATGTTTAATGTTCGATTCTTTAAACATTTCTATATCTTTCATTTTATCACTGAAATCGCATTAACAATAGATATAGTAGAGTTGGTGCTTGTAATATTATTCAATTTAAAATTATCTATGGTAAATTGATTATTCGTATTATTATAGATGAGTACGTTCCACTCGAGGGCATTTGATCGTTACCTAAAAAATAAATTATTGAATCGAAATAAGTATATTCCACTGTTTATATATAATTTGAGAGCTTACTTGTAGCGTGTATATGTATATGGTGCGATTCACGAAATTCCGACGAAATTGCGTCGTATATTTGGAACGTTCAACAAAGCTATTTCAATTTTGATGCAGTTCGAGTTTGCTATATACTGTTTTACGTAAAAATGCCGTTTTCGATCGGCAGTAAATACAAAGATATTTATAGCGAGATAGTTTAATAAATTCATCAATATAATACTATAATATTTAGCTGCATGCAACAAAGTATTACAAATGAGTTCATTCATCGATACTTGAAAAAACCTAACGAATTCATGTATTATTGTAATTATATTGTATCCGTGACCTCCGTCAACAAATCAAATAAATGCAATCAATACTTCGATATTATTATGATATTATGTATGATGTTATCGCATAATTATTATTTTCAATTACTATTAAGAATGATATTAATTACAACCCGTAATATTTATTGAATTTCATTATGGTTAATAATTTTAAATCCTCGTGTAATGTGTTTTCCGTCAAGATGATGTATAATAATCTCATTTCACTGCATTATTATAGGAACAATTCCTTTGGAAATTAGAAGAAATTTAAATATAATAATCCTGCGTGTACATCCATCCTTCATGGCAACGGAAAACTTAATGCGTATGCGTATATAATATACTATATTATTATTATGTTTGGTATATACGAAATTCCATACTGCCAAAAATAAAATAAACGAACCATAATGTTCAGAACTGATATCAACGTGCAAACAGTGTTGTTATAGTAAAAGCTGAAAACAAAACAGACAAAAGACTTGTGTCATTGTGTATAGAACTGTGCTAAAATAAATGCACGGGAAACAATGTTTCGTGAAATAGCTTTGTGATGTTTTGAATTCCATGCAATTTCGGGCTTTTTATTCTTTTGTTTATTTTAATTACGTGGTTTTATAAAAAAAAAAAAAAAATACTAATTGCTTAAGTGATACATAAAAATTAAAAACCTTAGATTTAAAACTCTAATTTAAAGATTAGAGTATTAGGTTGGTGTCTGCAATTTTTTTGATCTAGTACGTTATATCGCATACATTTTGAGGTGAAACATTGAACTCATTCAAGTGAACATTAAGAGAAAAGATTTATAGATAGACTTCTTCTACAAAAATATTGATTTCAAATTTATCAATTTAAAAATTGAAATTAAAACGAAATATGTATTTTATCACGTCCTTGAAAAACTGTGCAGTAATTTTATTATTTGAAACAAAATTAATTTGTTAATATGTAAGCTCAATAATGGTAATATTTACCTGAATTCGGGTATTAATAATATAATTTTATTTCAATTGATATACAACTTGATAATTTACAAAGCACTCAAAAATATTACTATATTTTTTATTTTAAAATAATTTTTTACTCATATAGTTTTATTTGACCTAATCATAACCTTTTTTTAAAATATATGCTATTTAAATTTTTGTTATTTATTAATTAATATTTGATTTCAATGACCCGTCTAAATCCTGCAGTGGTAGGAGCTGGTACCTTTTAGTTTTTTTGGTTCCAGTACCGATTTCGGTTCTCTATTATTTCATTAAAAGGTTATTCTAGTTACGGTTTTAAATTTTTAAAATACAAAATAAGGGTCAACGTTAGAGTTTAGGTTAAACCCGATGTTATAGAAATTGAAACGTATTTTTCAAAATGTACTCTGTAGCATTTTTTGATAAACATTTATATAGTTACTTACAATATATTAACGGCATTATAGATAATCCGTCATAGGTATCAAAATTTTATGAATAAAAAAAAATTAATAGTTTTTATGTAAAATTAAATATAAATTGCATAACTATTATTATTATTTGCTGTTCCGGCATATTGAAGAAATATAATCATTGAACATTATATTGACGTCGAATAAACGCAGAGAGCAATACCTATTTGATCTGTGCTAAACAACAACTTTGATGTAAACTTAAAAAGCTAGTAAATATTTAAATATTCCGTTCGCTATCGTTGTTTGCCAATGTTTTCGTATCGAACTCAATAAATATCGTTCTTCCGTTGCTGCAGTGAATGTAATGATCAATAATGTAATGTTTTTCGTAAAGAAAAAAAAAAAAGGAAAAGACATCGCATATTTCGTTTGAAAATTGTCCTGTTTCTGATTTCCAGAAGATCATAAAGCAGTTATTTCGTAGTATAAGTACACCTGCAACTGTTAATTAGGTTATTAGTTTTTTTTTTCTTGTAAATATATTCATGATTTTTCATCATCCAAGGTTTAGACAAGATTTTCCCTTTTTTCATAATCATGTTCCGGTGTCCTGACAAAATACAAACAAGAAGCTATTTATCCTAGTTTTAGAAAAGAATCTCGTTTTAACCCCGTCATTTCCATTTTATTATTTGTGATTCCATTTTATTTGTACAAGAAAAAAAAAATGTGTAGAAAAAGGATAACCCAATTCATAAATAGTGAACATATAGCTGATAGCGTATTTTTTCTAATTTATAGTTGAAAAAAATAATAATAATCTGTATTGATGTGTATCTATTTGTGCCTATATTGCTCAATTTTTTAATTATAAAAAATAAATTATTCAATAGTTAGTAAAATATGTATTTAAAAAATATGATTGTATCATATTAATAAATGTTAAAATTATGTTTTGAAATACAATTTTACTCTAACTACTATGGTGGGGGGACGGACGGGATGAGGACGTAACGACTATGCGGCGTTTTTTCTTTCTTTCCCGAAACGGTCATCGTTTCTAAGCCCGCAGGAACCGACAAGCCCGTTTACGACTTGTACCTGACTGGGAAATCGTTATTCTCATTCCAGGTGAACAAGGTGTACGTGATCGTGTCCTCGTCGATATCGTTTTGGATACCGTGCACGATCATGTTGTTCACGTACCACGCGATATTCAAGGAGGCGAACCGGCAGGAGAAGCAGATCCACGCGAGGATCAGCTGCGGCCACCAGATAAACTACAACCGGGAGATGGCGGAAAACCAGCTGCGGTCCAATGGTGCGGCCAACGGCTCGTCATCCAGGACCACGCTGGCGCCCAACGATCACCATTCGACGCCGTCCCGGGACAACAGGAACATCATCAAGATGAAGCGGGAGCACAAGGCGGCCAGGACATTGGGAATCATCATGGGCACATTTATCGTCTGCTGGTTGCCTTTTTTCCTGTGGTAAGTACCAGTATTGCTTCGGTAACACATCCTATATAGGTTACCGAGTATTCATTAATTTGGTCCGAACCACTCCCAACCGTAATGATGTGGTCGGGGCTCGACTTCTTCGGATTCTCGTATTATTAGCTCGCAAATGTCCAATGACGACACCGTCACGTAAACGTTTTACGTACTATATGCAAATCTAAATTCTGCAAAATATCATGAGGGAAAGAGAGAGAGAAAATGAGTAATTATAACTTTTTTTTTAATTATAAAAATACCTAAGTTGATATTTTCTTGAAATGTACTGCAGAGATTTGTAAAAATTAAGTTATTTGAAAATATATATATTCGTAGCTGGAGGGTTTGAACAGAAAGGCGAGCAACTTAGATTAAGTTAATTCAGTTTGATTTATTTTTAATAGGTCTCTAGATCAGTTTCCGTTTCTGGAGTCTGGTAGGATATTCCGTTGGACTTTTCGAGACCAACACAAAGTTAATAGATTTTGATGGCATTGTATTTGTGTATGAAATATTTTGTTGACAATTGAGATCCCTAGGTCCCGATGGATTGTCATGTTAGTGACAAACCATGCGGTGTATTACGGATTATTCGAGACAGATAAACTGGCAGGATTGTTCTAATAGTATAAGGTTAGGCTGAACCCCACGAGTGATTTATAGTATCGTCAACATAGGCTTTTATTTCGTTTCGTGCTTTAAAAACGTTAAAATTGTTTACCCACTCAGATAAGAATCTGCTATAATATAATATTAGCTCATCATAATATTAGCTAGTTAATTGTATGTTTTTAATGCAGACCATAACTTATTGATAAACTGCACGTATAGTTTTCCATATGCCTCGGAAAAAATAAAGTATAAGTAATATGCCCAGTGCCCGTTGGCCCAAAGTGTCGCACGGACTTATCTATTATTTCATTTGTCGCTGTTGTTTTGTAATTTGTACCCATCATATTATGGTTATTATTCGCGCGTAATATAATTTCGGAAATACTCGTATTATTACGTTTTACCCACCCTATCTCTCCCTATCGGTTAAACGACGATTTTAATTGATGACCCTTTGTCTGCCAACGATATTAAAGACATTCCGACTGACGGAAATACGAAACACCTATATATAATATATAAATATATAGTAGGTAAACGAAATGGAATGAAAAATCATGAACGGGAACTCCGACGAAATAATAATATTTCAGAAAAATATTAACAATTATAACGCAACATTGAGCATAATTTACTTCTATTTATATGTAAATACATTTTGTTTATACTTTTGTTTTAAAGTTTTCTCGGTTCCACAAATGTATAGTTTCGGCTCATACAGTTAAAATCCAATTATGAATATTCATTAACTTGTTTTTCTCTTCGGGTTATCCAACATTTTAATGAAGATGCAAACTCAGAGAAAATTGTTTTGTTATCTATAAAATACACACCTCTGAAAAATAAAGTATTACTTTCTTTTGATTTTATTATTTGTAGCATTTATATCAATCATTTTAAATAAAATACAAAATCAAATATAGATAATTCAACGTAAACAAAATTCATATATTATGACGTAGCACATCCAGACCCGGATTGGGCCGCCGAGTTACCGAGCAAAACTCGGTGGGCCGGTGTCTACTACTAAAAAATGCGGATTATAAATTGCATTTCAAAAAAAAAAAAATAATAATAATTTGTTAAATTATTGTTATTTCATAATTCATATGATGGTAAATGAAAAATATTGAAATACGTGATAAGAATCCTCGTGATTATTACAAATTTAGATCAATTAAGAATCAATTTAGTTTAAGAAACAAATTTGAAAAACATAAAGATCTTTATTTATATATGTCGTACTTAGATCCAAATAAATTTTCTAATATTAATGGCTTGCATTAATTTATTAACAAAAGTAATAGTTTTGTATTTCAATCAAAAAAAATTGACAGTGAATTTTTAGTGAATGAATTTATAGTAGAGATGAAGGATTTTTCACAAAAAAGGGATAGTATTAAATCTTTGGCAAATTATGAAATAAAACATTTCTCCCAAGAAGATGAATTGGAAAATATAGAACAACAAGATGAAGAAAATTATAAACAAACAAAAGAGGATTTTAAATGTAAAACTACTTGCAAAAATTGTATTGTATGTTATTTTGATGTTTTAACTTTTAAGGCAATATAATTTACACACATCTGCTTATAAAAATGTATTTGTTGCATACACATATATTTTAACATTGTCTTGTTCTCAAGTAAATTGTGAAAGAACCTTTTCTAAGTTAAAATATATTTTAAATTGATTAGGAAATTGTTTATCCCAAGAAAAATTAGAATCATTTGTTTTAATGTCCGTAGAAAAAGACATTTTGAATAATGTTAGTAGTACTTCCATAATGGATATAATTTGTCAAAAAAGTAATACTATGAAAAATTTGTTGTCAAAAAAAAAACAAAACAATGTGAAATTCAATAAAAAGATTTTTGGGGGGATCTAGCCCCCCCCCCAAAAAAAAAGAAAATTGACTGAAGTATTTTACAATACTGTTTTATAGGGAGGACTGTGATTAAAATATAATAATAATATAATATATTAATAAAACCTATGATTTAAAGACAATTTTATAGTTTGAAGTAGGTAGTGAAGGATCGAGGGCCGCTTTAATTGTTGTCCTCGGGCCGGTTTTTCTTGTCGATCTGGCCCTGAGTACATCACATAACGTATATTCATACTTATTTTTTCGTTTCTCAATAATTTATAAACCTTTTTTTTTCTTTTATGCTAAAATATATATATGAGTTTTCCTCTTATCGTTAAATATCCTAAATCTTACGTCTAAGAAGTTATTAGCACTTTAGTTTATTAATACCTACTGGTTTGAAAATTAGGTTTTCATGAAATACTTTAGTTATTATATTTTAATATGAAATATGTAGTTTATATTAAACTTCATGGTTTTAGACTTAAGTCAAACTGTATAATAATTAATAGTATGTATACAACTTTTATATTTGAAAATCAATGAGTAGATAATATATATCATATCTTCCTTAGATCTTCATGCCATCTTATAAATTATAATGAACTTTGTTTTTCAACGATAAATATAATATATTATTTAATAATAATAATAATAATGATATTACTTACGAGTATATTTATCATCCTATTGGAAAATATATTTAAACTATATACATTTTATGTTAAAGTTTGTTTTTGAAACTTTGAATTTTGCTTTCTTGTAAAGTAGTCTAGACTCTCGGCAAATACCGATTTTTAATCAGTTCATTAATATTCATATTTCAATGTAATTATTAATTCTGAATTGCAAACATGTTGTAATAATATCCTTACTTTTCTACATACACTTTTATACGAATTTTATAATAAGGTAAATTTAATGAATATTGATAATGTTATTCCGTGTCAGCAATTTTTTATTTAACTATTTTTTTCTTATTTTTTTTAAACGCTGATTTTGAACTATATAGCTTTAATTTTTTTATCTGCTTACTTTTATACTACGTACATGAAATGAAAACTCTACAATTATTTCACAAAGACCATTGAATCTTCAACAGTTATTTATTCTGTTCTTGTATTTGTTATTTATCCATTCGATTATGTACGGAATATATGTTTGAAACTCTTTTAAGCATACGCATTTTTTTATCTTCTCGGTGAATTCAAGAGAATATGCAAAAAAATATTCCATCTTTTTAAACAAACAGAAATTTTTTTTTTATTCGCTGTTGAATATGCACTTTGGTGCTGTTTTCTACTTTTATACTTTTATATTTCATATTTTTAAGATAATTTTATTTGAAATTTACGTTGAATTGATAAACTATGTACAAGTATGATAAATGTATATAATAACCCATCGCTGTTTTTCGGAGAAATTTAATTATAATTATTCATATTAAACTCATGGGCTATAGTTACCTTTTTATATATTATATTTTAACTTTCTATAAAAATAAGTGGGTTTATATAATTATGATTAATCAGGGGCAGCCAGTTTTTATGGTAAATATAATTATATAAAATAAATTTCTTTGAGAACATCATCAAAATTCCTCAAGATCACCGAAACTTTTAAATACAAATAACAATAAACATCTAGCCATAAGTTCACAAATTTATTGTAAATGTTAAACCAACTGTTTAAAAATCTAAAATTTGTAAACAATGTAATGTAAAATTATTCTAAAATTATTCATAGATAAAAGCTATAATAGCCATTACTGTTAAAGTTTAAGCTACATATATACATAATATATACTAAATCATGTCGTAATCGTAAATCGATCAATGCGTATTCAGAAATTATATTTAAAATGTTCAAATTTACATTATGAATTGTGACCTGCGATTATATGAAATATTTTTAAATCTAATTGAGTATAGTTTTTTTTTTAACATCATGATGAATAATCGTCCTTTTTTGCGATTAACTTTAGACGAGGAGTTAAGTTAGCTACATATACTTTTACCACAAAGTTCTCTAGTACCAAATTATATGAAATTTTATCATAAGTTCAGTTCGGTCAGAAGGTCATTTGGGATTAACGTAATCACAAAATGATAAACAAATCGTGACATGACATAAACGATTTTAATTAGTTTCGCTGTTGAAACAAATTGGAAATACTATAATATTTAATTTATCAGCGGTAAAAAATAAAACAATAACAAAAAAATGTACTTATTTTGTTTTAATATGTCTCCGCTTATCGTGTCGTTCTCGATGTAAGATGTTACAAAATGCAACAAACTTTTACGACATGTTCTCTAAACGATTTTTATAATTGCCATTGTTTTATTATTTTTTTTATTATTACTACTATTATTATTGGAACACCTATATATTTTTGTTTTACAAAAGAAATTACAAGGGTTTCCCTGAATTGGTCTGTCAATTGTAACAAAAGAGGGACTTTTTTTTCTCATTATAGCAAATGTTTCATGGATAGCATAGACTGTTCTCAAACGTTATTTTTAAAATATTTAAATTTATCCATGAAACCCAAGACTCAATTCACAGGTAAATATAATTATTTCAAACTCACAATAATCATTGTTATTTTTTTAAAGCAACAATTAGGGACGAACATTTTGTTATTCTACTTTCAAGGTGAAATTCACTATATACGCAGCGTCAGGTTTTTAATAAATATTTATCTTATGAATTTTTTTAATAAATTCATATTTAACTGTACGATTGCGATATTAAAACTATAAAAAGTCAATGTTCTAATGGTTTCTCGATGGTCTATGTTTAATGTTTCTTATGATTTTTAATTAACAAATAAAGAAGTCCAACTTACGAATCAAATATTCATTATTTGTAAGCTTTGAAAATTATTACGTTATCATAAATCATTGTAAAATATAATATCTAAATTAATACATTTATCCTACCAACATATTATAACATCAAAAATACGAAATAAATAAATATTTAATCTAATAAGATATTATTATTGTATTTTATTTATTATACATATACTCGTATAATTATTATAAATTACGATTATGTTCAAAAAATTGGAATAATTGTAAATTCACTTTTAAACTATATACTAATAGCTTATATGGGTCATAATATTATTAATTTATTATCCTTTTTGCTAATATAAATATGAGTTATTTTTAATTTCCAAATTTTTAGTAAAAATTACATTTTATAGCTTCTATATAGTATACATTTTACATTTTTCAATAGAAGAGACTTTTATTTGTTTAGATAATATTTGATTTTGTGTGAATCTATGACGATAAACATTAATTCTGTTTTATTAAACGGCAAAAACTCAACAATATTGATATTCAAAGCATAATGTTTTATTTTTTTAAAAATACATATGTCCTGCACACTACTTTAAACACCTTGATTGTCATAAGTTATAATTTATTAGAAAAAAATTAGGAATATTTGATGTAAATATAGATGTACATAAATTAATTGTGACGTTAATTTTTTGACAACGCAAATAAATCAAGTATTACATTATTGTACTGAAATAAAAAATAAAAATGTTCAAGTTTTTATAAAATGTTTATCTTTTACGATTTAAGTTGATTAAAAAAGTATATTGCTATTAAAATCACATCTATTTCGATTCTCAAGTGAAAATTCGGTTTTTAAACTTCGATCCTATAGAGCAGGGGTCGGCTAGTAATTTTCATTGGAATCCTAAAGATTAAAATAATAAATCAATGAGGTCAAGTAAAAAAATTAAACAGACTGGAATAGTGGAATGGCTCCAACCCTTTCAAGTAATACAAAACCATATAGTTCTGTCCACTCGTTCAAAAACTTCCTATTTTCGATGTCAGTTTTGTGTTTTTTACTCAACCTATTGAACGAATAATAAGAAGAAATAATATAAAATGAAAAACGCACTGTATCCACAGGCGAATGTACACGTACTAAATTATTAACTATAGGTAACTTGTTATTTAAAAAATACGGATTACAGACAAATAATATAACTATTTAAATTGATAGCAACGATAAGCTATAAATGTAATTTTACGCCATCGCGATGCATCGGTATATTTGATATTTGGTATTGTCACGACTCGGTCATCGGCCGATAACATCGTAATAAAACCGATTATTACCTTCCCGATAAAATATTTGCAATGATTTAAAACATAACTATAATCTGAGTTTGATAAATTAAATTAAATAAATATCCTCTATTAATAATAATAATATTACAGTAAATAACATAGTGAAGTACAGTTGACAAGGTCCAGAGTTTTGCCTTTCGCGGTACGGATATATGCTATAGAGTGATTTTTATCATGAAATAATTATATTTCTGGGAAATTGACGTTGAATGATGTCCTTGTATATAAAAAAAAAATTAATACTATGTTATAAAAACTCAAACACCAATCTTTATCTTTTAAGCGAAACAATAATGCATAGTGATAGTTGCTAAAAAGTTGATAATAACTAAATAATTTTCATTACTAGGTATACGCATATTAGGAATAGACATCAAACCAAAATAAACATAAAGTATAGGTCAATAAAATGATTAAAGTTTTTCCAATATTATATAATATAGATGTCTAAACAAATTTAGTTGATCTGGTTTCGTCCTTAAATCTTACTTAAATCGTGTAAGATATGTAGTTTGAAGAATAATGATGAGTTATATGGATTTGAAAAATTATTCAAAATTAATACAACAAATTGCAACCGTTTCAAATTTGATTTGTATAATTAACTGCAGTTAATCCAGTAATAGTATATTGAAATTAAAAATAATGGTAATTATGTAGTGTAAACATTGCAAATGGAGACGGTGACAAAGAAAATGTTAATTTTTAAATATATTTGACATTCAGGTTTTCTCCCTGTTGAATATGTAATTAGTCTAGTTTAATAAAATTAAATGTCTTTATACAAATGTCAAATATGAAGGATTTCTCTTTATAAAATATTTTCGAGTGGGGACAAAAATCTTATGCAATTATTATTTGCATAAGTAATAATTACTAATTGTTGAGTAATGAAAAATAAGAAGAAAAAAAAATACTAAAACATAATATAATAATATCTGAAGTATTAGATGAAAAAACTAGAAAATAATACCTTTGGATGTTGGAAATACCAAATAGTGCTAATCATTAAAATCAACCAAAAAATCATAGTAACTAACTATACCTATCATAATTATTACTATAACGGAAATATTAGCGCAATATTCAAATCATATAATATCCTCTGACATGAGTAATATACGTAGTGAAATTAACTTGGAATATTTTTACTAAAGGTAAATGGATTAACCAGAAATGTTGTCTTGAGATAATGTTTCTATTAGCATTTTTGTCATAGCTGAATGAAATTTAAATATTTGACATAATTTAATCACGTAATGGGAATTCAGCAATAGTCAAAAAGTCATATTTTTTTTTCATGTGATCTTGCCGATCTCAAACTCCATCAATCAAGATAAATAAGATTAATAATAAGATACGCAGATAACTCTTCCAAGCTGTAGTAATGTAAGAGATTCGTATGCACAATACTAATGTGCACATAGCACATTATATAAGTGTGTTTGGCTCGATTTTTATTACACTATACGTTATTCCGCCTGCAATTTAACGTATACGAAATGGACCTTTGCCGCTGCACAATCTGTAGACCGACACAGTGCAGGAGATACGTCTTGTTATGCTAGATCGCAATTTATAATTAGAGATCCACACAAAAATAATAATTATAACTATTTAAACCTAATATAAACCTATTCCTTCAACACAATATGTTAAAATGAAACAAAACGTATTAACATGTATGTATAAGTTAATAATAAATCAATGTACATAATGAACAGTAATTATTATTATAATTTCTTTTAATATTTTGTATAACTTTTGAATCAATATTGAGCATCTGATAAATATTTTGTTGATATAATACACTATAATAACCAAATAACCATAAAAGAAAATCGTTTTTATCAATTTAAAAAAATAAAAATCTTTCATCTGCATCTGAGAAAGAAATATAAACGTTGAGGTCCCTGCACTCCCTGCACACCAATTAAATCCGGTACAAACGTCGATGTGTGTATACGCGCCTTGGCCCGTGTCCATGGTAATCATCCGAGTCTCCGAGACGAGATGGTCTGGAAAAGATCGAACTGGATCTACGTGACCACGTCATGAGGTCGTGCGGGGTACGTCTGGGCGTACGAAAAATAGCGATTTCTCTCCGAAGAATTTTCTTCTCGGATTTCGCACTTTAATAATTGTTGTTGGCGGCTGCGTTACGTGCACGCATTAGACAAACTACAGCTCGCCCCCTGGTCACTGCCGAATGGGGAAACCACTTCGTTAAACGCGATACAACGCGCGTGAAACGACGATAATATCATTACTTTGCCATCATATATTATAACCTTGTATATATATATAAGTATATATTATTATCGCGCATCCTCTGCTGACAACTTCTATATGTAATATAATATAGTCATCCATTGTTATCGCGCAAATGTATTGAATTATTATCATGAGTAAGCAACACTAAATTGTGGGTCAATTATTTCACACCCTTGGCCGTACAAAAATATAATCAGATCTTCCATGATATGTACAGAAAACAATAATTTGATTAAAGTCTATGTGGCCTAAAGGTATATAGGTAATATTAATAACAATTTGTAAAACGAATGCGTTTAAACAACGTATTGTGTACCAATAATATTTATATAAGTGAAATAGTTTTACTTTTAAGGACGGTACATTATCCGAAACGCATGAGCGTGCTTAATACATACATTTGTAAACCTTCCACTCCCAATTCACTATAATAAATTACTATAGTAATAACAATTTTAAATTTGAAACCAATGTACCACTGCTTTCGAAAAACGATAAGTGAATCGAGGTTTTGTATATTAAAAAGATGAATGATACTGTAGAAAAACCTAATTTCTCAATAAGGTATATGGTAAGTTTTTAATCGGAGATTGCAAGTGCCTACATATGCATTAAGACTTTTCAAAAATTATGAAATGCCCATAAATTTCTAACATACCGTTCATTGTATTGTAGAATCAGATAAGCAGCGTATCTATAAATTTAATTAAGCATGCACATTAAACATTGGTGTGATGCATATTAATTGATAAATGGGAATTATGAAATTATGATTGTAGTACGATCATAGTTCCATGTATAATGAAGTACCTATATGAGTAAATGTTCGATTTGCTATGTTAATCAAAATAACAATTACATAACTATTATCGTAGTCTAATTTCTTCAATTTTTACTTTTTTTTTTCTAAATTGTTCAAATTAAACCATTGAGATATTTAAAAATGATTTCCTCAATGAAATATGAGATAAATTTAAAACAATTAAAATCGATTTTGGTTCTTTCATTCATTTTTTGTAATGATTGAACAATCATATACGGTATCAGCTATATTTGGACGGTAAGATATAATGGTCTATTGTATCTATACTATAGACTATACTAATTGATATATATATATATATATATATATATATATATAGGTAATGTTGTTGCAGATTTATACGCTATGGCCTATGATAAGATGAACATTTATAGCTATACTTTATAGTTTATACTAAAGATAATTGAGCTATGATTTTATTTACCCGATAAACTTATTGTTACCTTTAGTTATAATTAGTAATTATATTAATATGTATATATAATATTTTTATTAAGACTGAAATAATATTATAATTAGTATTAATTATTTATACGTTAATATTAATTTAAGTAGGTATTGATTTATTATAATATATTGTTATTATAATTTACTTGGATTTAAACTACAATAATGCATGTCGATATCGATATGTGTACAGTACAGTCTCATTTTAAACAACATAGTATATGTATTTATTGACTTATGAGCTTATACCCCCAAAAAGACCCTTAGCAACTTTTCTGGTCGTAAATGTCACTTGTGCTGAAATGTACAAATTAAATATCTCATTTATAATTATTGGTCAAAGGAACACTAACTTGTGCGATCAAATGCTTTAACCGTCAGTTATTTCGAACATACCAATATTATTTTTCCTTTTACCATGTTGCTACAAATATATCTCTCACTTTTATCGTTTAATTACATTATCGAAATCTTTTTGAATTGCTAAAAAAACGATAGGCATCATCCCGACTGCTGCATGGAAAAAAACGATTTAAATATTTTTATACATAGATATAATCATAAAATTTTATAACTTATCGTTTATATCTATAATGTAACATACGTAACGTACATATTTTATTTATTAAAATCGAAGTACTCGTGGTGGTTATTTAATAGTGTGTTAATGCAATTTATATGTTATTAAGCTTGGAATGTTACACGAAAATAAATGCGGCCAATATATTGTTATTGTAATCTTTATTATGACTTTAAGTTGTATATGTAAATCATTCGCACGTTGACGTACTGGTCGGGGGCACCTCAAATCGGGACCGAGTTCAAGCGCGAGTCAAGGATTCGTGAGAACTTTTCCTCTATATCGTATATCTCTTATCCCTATACCCCTCCCCCAACAGCACACCACCGTGAAAGAATAGTTTCTAAATTAATATTGGTTCACGGTAAAACGACACACACACGCACATACTGCTTGTATATCCTGGGGAATACAACAGTGAATTGCAGGGTAATGCGTAATAATGCCATTTATCGAAATCGATGATGGAATCGCGATAGTTGGTTGGGTATGCACTATGCACATGACGTGAGTACTCAGCCGCGAAGATGGCGTTTATTGACGTAAACGACGGTATCGTGATGCGGCATACGCAGGTGCAGTAAAACTTTTGTGTAATGCATAAAAGATAAAACGCGCCCGCCTTGCAACACAACAACGCGACAACGGCAATATTATTGTGTAGCACAGTAGTTCTCAGCGTATTTTCATTCACGTACCCCTTTACCACTCTCCACTATATTACGTACCCCAAATATCAATTTTGAATACAAATAATGGAAAATAATAATAATAATAACAATAATAATCATAATTTTTAAGAAAATTTGGAAATATTTATTTATTTTAATTAGTTTGTGCCAAACAATATATATAAAAATAATAATATCAACTAAACAATTTTATTTTAATGTGAACCTTGTTTGCTTGAACTTAATTTTTTGAAATCTGGCTCCACACTTGATAAATAAACACGTAAGTCTTAACTTACAGACGGTTTATTGTTCATATTATAATGATAAAATGTTATCGCATTAATAACATTACGCTACATTGTAATAAGTACACAATTATTAAATTATTGATTATTTCGTTAATAGCAAACTATTTCAGTTACATTAAATTTCACTTTTTTCGCCATTACTGATTTTTTTTTTTTCGCGTACCCCTTGAGATTATGCCACGTACCCCAGGTTGAGAACCGCTAGTGTAGCATAACGATATTATAATAATAAACATTATCGGTCGACAACGCGCATTTACCAATAATATTGTATTTGCATAAAATTGCGTTATGTATGTAGGTAGTGGTAAAGTGTTGGTCCGCGTCGGTCGTCATCTAATTATTATTATCATCAATAAACGCAGTCAATCGTGTACACGGCGATAGCGAGTCCACCGAGTGCACCGCGTATAATGTGTACCGTGTTTATTATTATAATGTGTATAGATGTCCGGACGGTAAAAACAAAACACTGTATTATTGTTACACGATAACACGTCGGAGATCCGGTGAGATACCCGATATAGCACGACCGACGATGGCAGTCAACTCGAAATAATAATACATACAACAAATAAATAACACTTTTCACCGGTAAAGTGTATATTATATTATTATTATTATTATTATTATTATTATTATTATTATTATTATTATTATTATAATAGTTGCAGAGTGATGTGGGTCGGAACTAGCGGTGAGCAGTGCGTAGTATACATGGTAGTAGTGTAGTTGTCGTCACAAAACTTTTGCGAAAACCTTTCTGGAATCCTGTTGACGACGAGTATACGAAAGGTGGAGCTGAGGTGTGCTGTAAAATGCGGTTATTTTAGTCAATCATTATACGGGACGACGAACGCAGGTACATCAGATAAACGTACATGGGTGGTGAGGGGGAAACAGTGTATGCGGGAAAATCGATTTTCATCGACAACAACAACAAACGGATTATATTTTAAGTTTTCCTCGTACACTGTATGTAATACAACACGTCGCGGACGTTCAATTCGTGTTATACCATTGATTTACACAAAAAAAAAAAACACGCGCGCGCACCGTTATATCATTAATTCCCATTAACGGTGCAGATGTCTTATTATGCATATTGTATATATAATCTAGCGTCGGTGAATCGTATATAGGTGTATAAGCGATGTACGTCGTGTATCGTTAAGATGTATAGTATATAATCGTACGTCTTGTTAATCAATGAGCACGTCTTCGGTATACCTACACGTGAATTTAACTTGTACTTATAGCCTCTCTGATGGAGAAGGTGAGGTGGGGGAGGGAAAATTGAGCTAATTGAATTTAACCAAAACTTACTATACCATTCTTGCGCACGTGTTTTTGAGTGAGCAAAGGAGAGAGAGAGAGAGAGAGAGAGAGAGAGAGAGAGAGAGAGAGAAAGAAGGAGAAAGAATGAGAGAGAAAGAGATAGAGAGCTTACAAAACCGTATAACAATGAAAATTAATAACAACATTATATATTGTAGCACATCATCCGCGGTTTGTGTACAAATGAAGTACATCATATCTTAAGGGGCAGGTGTACTATGTATCACTATATATTATATATACAATAATAATATATAACCCGACGTAGCTATGTACGTCAGAAAAACATTTTGTTGTGTGTAACTTGCGCGAAATAGTTATGAAAATATTAAACTACAATAGTATAACCATATGATACATACTTATATATATTTAAATGGTTAATACAATAAATATACACGTAGCCAGCCGGCATATTATTATATCATATTAGTGTGTATATCAATATTATTATATTATATTATGGTGTATTAAACGAAATGTATAATAATTGTCTTCGTGAATTTCGTTTTATTACGCGCTGTCGCGGAATATTGCTCGACGACTTTGGAAAGGATTATTTTATATTAATACCACGCGCGAGTATTATGCTAAGGGACATTTTCACTTAACGACATGAATTTAATGAATCTATCGAAAGCTCGATATTAATTTTAACTATACACATGATCACCCGTTGGATTAAAATGTTATGAGTTAAAATATTTCAAATTGATGACTATATATAATATTATAAGCACTATATAGGGATTTCAAATTATTATTTAATCCATAAACCTTCACCATCATGTAATCGAAGTATATATTATTTATTATTATTTTAAGTATATTTACATCGTGTATGAATGTTACTGCTGGGTAGCTTGTTTCTCTATTCCCTCGTTTCAATGCTCATATTCTTATTGTAAGTATTATTTAAGAATGGTTAAAAAAAAAACCGGGTGGGCCTCGCTTTGCTGTACAGTTGGGGGTGGAGTGTACTTCGTTTATAGGATAGGTCATTACAATGGATTTGTTAAATTTGAATGCAATGATAGATATCATTTTATACGAATAACGATTCTGAACGGAGTTAATATGTTTGTCTAAAATGTGTATATAATAATATAGTATTTTATATTTAAATTGAATTATAATGCAATTTCATAAAAATTTAAATTTAAAACAGTCATAAAATTTTTCCTCTTAAGTCTGGTAGAATTTTTTTATATATTTAAGAAGGTAAGCTTATGGACAACCTATTGTTAAAATTTTGAATCTTAAGTATAAACAGAAACAATTTTATGAATTTTCAACTACAAAATAACTTGTAAATTATCGCGATTTTAACATATTCCATACACATTTGTACTTTATGGGCTTATAAAAAAAATTTGAGTAAATCGATGTCTAATTTTTAGTTACAATAAGTTTAACTTATTATAAACCTAGTACTAAATTTTCAAGAGTTTTTGGTCAGCCAATTAAATTTTATAGATGTTTAAAAACAAAAAATTTGCGAAAATCGAAAATTTAAATTGTCTATAAATGAGTGAAAAAAAGTTAAAACACTTTGAAAACTTAACCATGTATAAAAAAAGCCAATATAAAGATTTGGTGAACATTTCAAATTGTTGCGGTTTTTCGTTTTTGTGTTAGAGCATTTTAAAAAAATGTATTTTGTAAGAACGTGATTTTGTGTAATATTTCCCGTCTTTTTTGTAATTTTTTTATCGTTTTCTTCGATTTTTTTAAAATGTATTGAAAAACTTGGATTTTTGAATTACTTACGTACCATCTACATTCATTTTTCTTTCAGAAAAGTTGCTGTTTAAGAAAATCGAAGCATTTTTACTACCAAAAAAGGTGTTCTCAGACACAAAAAAAAAAATAAATAAATAAATAAATAAATAAAAAAAAACACACATCATTGTAAAATCAATAGATTCCGTTCAGAATCTAAAAAGAGAAAAATATGTCAGAGTACATATTATTGATATTTGTATAATAATAGTTATTAACTATAAATTAATGTAAAAAATGCATGTAGATGGCAAACCAGCACCACGACGTTATCCGACTTTTGCGTTTAACAAATTTTTGTAACCCAAAAAGTCTCATGATCGGTCAGCGTACATATGTATTTTTAAATTTTGTAAGCTTTTGGTTTTGTCAAAAAACGGTAAAATCGATTCCAATGTCAATAAAAATGTCTTGAATATTTTGCGTACTGATAAACCAAATGTTATTGCTTCCAATCGCTAGACTACGTTCAGTAATAATAAACTATAGAGAAGTATTTTCACTCTTCAACCGTGCATTTCGTGTAATTGATATGAATTATTTTTCATAAAAGTTATCATAATATATAATACAATATGTTTTAACTTTTTTGCTACGACGCCGTCCACATAACAATAATAACGATTATGCACTTAAATGTCTACTTGATTATACTACGAATTCATGTGTGGGTTAGATGAATATTGCGATTATATAGAAGATGGATATTGCAATTTTTCCGAGTGTATAAAAAGTGTATTTTGGACCACCACGGAGTGTTTAGATTGAGTTGACGCATTGAAAAAAAAAGGAACGAAATCTTTACTAGCTATTTACGAAAATAAACCTTTTCTGCGGATAAGAAACTTTTTGCCCTCTAGCACACGTGTGGTTTTACTCTTAACACATATAATACCGTTTTCTAGAGCGAGATATTCTTGTACGACTACAAGAGTGTTAACTATTTTGCGTGGTAAGATAAATAATGATAATTGAAAAAATTAAAATTAAAATAAAACCTATAACCGGGATAAAGGTTTTTTATTTTTTACGAGAAGTATATATATTAGAGTAAGCTTTAGGCTGTAAATATAACTATAAGAACTAAGTTGATTTGAAAACATAAAGTCGTATATAGTCCACCCGTAATCTCATTATAATTAAACGATGACAATGGTAGGTCATAAACGCTGGCATAATCATTTCAATACCCACTCATTGTCCCTGTAAATCGAAACATATACCACGTCAATGGTCACTTAGAGTTAATCATTGTATCAAGAATCACATTACTTTATTATTACACCTATAATACCGTCGTTGTGTACACAAGAATTTGAAAATTATCCGATATCTCATCGGGTTTCACTAAATTTTGAAAACGTGTCTATCCAGTCGGCGTTTGAAGTAGTTTACTCTCTGTATTATTAAAACATACAAGATACCCCACGAATATATACCAAGTGCGAGATGCGATGTTGAATATTAGGGATGTTACGTGACTTTGACCCATCTTAATCCTGGGCGTCTTCAACTACCAACTTATGTTATATTCTCATATTATATAATATATATTATATTGGCAACATTTGGAGAAAGCCCAAAGTAGAGTATACATATTCGCACCCCTTAGAGTACGTTAGGTATTCTATTATTGTATCCATAATTGGTCTCTAGGTGTTAATCGAAGTTTTGGATTTAGATCTTATCTTTTATGCTAAAATTATTTTAAATTATATATTATTTCTATTTGAATATTATTCGCAACGATTTCAACGATTACAGATATTGTAATTTTTACATTGGATTTTATTTTGATTGTGTAACAGTGGTCAGTGGTACGTAACGAGGTTAATTTATCATTAAACGTTTGTACCACCTTCCAAAACAACTGAAATGTCACCCTTGATTATAGTATGCAATTACTATAACTATAAACAGTTACATTACATGTTAATGTGATGATTTTAGCCAGGTTTTAGTCTCTGTCTATTACATGCGCAACATAGGAATTTAGACATTTTCTATTACCAACGTACCGATTGATCAATTATTGCTATAAGAATTTTGAAAACTGATTTGAATTCATTGCAAAGTCCCCTTTAGATTGAATTTCTTACATTTTTCAAATGTTGTACTTAACACGCCCAAAAATCAACTTTTGTTGATGTTTATGTTTCCAATTTGTTTAATTCTACTTTGTGAAATTTTGGAGGACAAAATCAAGAAAGTGTGAGATTCAATGTTAAGTAGAGTAAATTTTAAAAAATTCCTATGACATTAATTGATCAATCGGTGCGTTGGAACCATATGATTATAGAGGACAAAGACAGAAAATCATGGCTTCTATGATCCCGTTAATAATATAATAATGCGTTTAATAAATTATCATTTAAACGGACAAATAAATATGTACTTTACCGTCTATAATAATAATATTGATGCTAAACAGTTAATATTGCGTTGTGTGTCGACAGGTACGTGATCACGACGTTGTGCGGTGAGGCGTGCAACATATCGCCGTCCGTGGTGGCCGTGTTCTTCTGGATCGGTTACTTCAACTCGACGCTCAACCCGCTGATCTACGCGTACTTCAACCGGGACTTCCGGGAAGCGTTCAAGAACACGCTCCAGTGCGCCTTCTGCAACCTGTGCCGGAGCCCGCCGTCCGACCTGGAGGCGCTGGACGCGCGACGACCGTCTCTCCGGTACGACGATCGCACGCGCAGCGTCTACTCGGAGACGTACCTGAACCACTGCGACCGGCGCCGTTCCAGCCAGTTCGGCAGCAGCTTATGATCCGCCGCGCCGCCGCCCAGACCCAGGCCCTAAGTACGACCAGTGCCCCCCACCACCGTCAGCCTACGATACCTGCACATGCACCTGTAAATGCACCTGCAGCTGCACATGCAACTGCATCATCACCCCGCTCACCCGTCTCGGACACGCTACCACGCTATCCTTCCTCTCCCGATGGATCCCGTAATAATACGCTGCGATTATCCGCTTAAATATAAATATCACGACGACGGCCATGTGTCATCGGACATGACCGATTGCGATTCTCTCGACTCACGTTTTCACGTGAATTCACTTTTTCCGCAAAACAATCCCTCCCACCCCTTTGCATCACTGTCGCGAGTACGGTTCCATTGAGATTCACGGATCCGCTAACACGGAAAACCAACACCGTGGTAACCAACAGGAAGAATTATTCATCCGCACGTGGTCCCACGTTTATATACGTAGGTGATACAATCAGTATAAGGGTGCACTCCTCCCCCCCCCAACCAGACTTAATAATAATATTGGACCACGGTCTTCTTCGAGGAGAAAAGAATATTGGTGCGATATCCTGCGAGAGACAAACACGATGTGGACCCTTTTTTGAGTTTTTGACTTAATCGGATTTCAAATTTTTGTTTAGATTTTGTGAATACGAATGCAACATTAATAATATGTTTCTTTCAAGTATTAAGATTATTATAATATTTGTATAGCCGTGGTCTTGGAATACGAGTGCCCCTAATATTTCACCCCGTATAATCTTAAAAACTAAATTTTCCCGTGACAATAATACGCATTGATTTTGTCATCTTATCTGCTCTTTTACTGCGTTCCCAGGGATCGTTTGCAAGTGCATGAGGCGTTCAATATCCCTACACGCGCAGTAGTAAACCTACCTCACGATGACGACGACAAACGGTTGTCGAATCACTCGCTCGATCGTCACTTATAAATAACATTCAATTCTATTACATCATATTATATCGTTGTTTATAATGCAATAATATATTATCGTGCTTTCAAACTCTTGCGACTCGGTGAAAATAAAACTAAACACAACATGCATATAATATTGAATTGTAGCCGTGATTTCCACCCGGACGGTAAAAATATTATTATACACGCATATACCGCCGTCTTTTTTGTTCCATAAACACGCACGTACGTGATCGCCCACCCACACACGTCACACACACACACACACACACACACACACACACACACACACACACACACACACACACACACACACACACACACACACACACACACACACACACACACACACACACACACACACACACACACACACTCACACACACACACATACACACACACACACATACACAAATATACACGCTCCCCTTGTAGCGAATAGCGCACCTTTGGACTGACTAGGTGACTAGGATAGGTAATAAATACTATGTATTATGATTGTATGTGCATAATTAGTGTATCGCTGGCATTGAGTAAAACGCCACCAGAGTCAAGACAATTATTTTTTAAAAGTAAAGCACACGGCATCGAGGCCCAACCAGCGCACATTTCTTATACCAACATTTGTATACCATGCATCCGCAGACATTATATGTCCAATGGTACTATTCTGTGAAGTGTTCTAAATCTAATTACATGCATTACAAAATATTATAGAAATAACGCTCTTGTATTGTATACATTAGACTGCTGCATATCGTCGGTAATATAATTGATTTTTTAAGATAAATTATTTCAATACGTCCCTATTATGTACTATTACTATCGTATACTATAACTTCTCATAATGCCTATATACTAAATGTACTCGTATTAAATAAAAATTAAAACAATTTTTTCACCAAAATATCGAATGAATCCCAAAAAAAATTGCACTCTCGCTATATAACCATGTTTACGGATATCCGTTGACCTAAACGTTTTTTACTATAATTACAGAATACGGGTAATTGGTTTTTCAATCGTATCTTATTCAAATCAAAGGTATCTACACACGATAGTGATTAAAAAGAATATTACGTATTTTAAATCTGTCAACATTGCGCGTGATGGTAACTTATATCATAATATATACGAAGAAAAGTACACATAATATCATCTTATTGTTCTCAAAAGAGTATTCTTTTATCGATCCATGTCTATTTGAGTATACGAATATTATTTCGGACATGATGGCTAATGATCACAGTCAGAAATACACATTATTATTTTCTCCTCATCTTCTCTGTCTCCGAGTTATTCGTATTCAATGTTTACCATTTAAGTTATAGCTTCAAAACACAGTGAAGGAATACAATTTTCAAATGTTGTTTTATTTATTTCTTAATCATGTTATTTCTGTTATTTTCCGATAATCAGTAGGTGCCTATATATAACGTAATAAACGGTTCAGAGCAAAACAATTCCAGTCGAGTGCTTGTATTTTTTCGGAAATTGTTGTTGTTTTTTGTTGTTACCATCAACAAATGTTTATTCTATATTTTTCAAATATTACGTTGGTATATCCTTTATTGTTGCAATGCAGTGTAATATTATTATTCGCGACCAAGACGTAAAAATATTTTATTTTTGAATCGCATTTTGAATCACACGTGAAAACGTTCGATTTACAATCACATTGTTTCATTTATTCACCTATTATAATATTATATAGTTGACGTTTATGGTTGGGTAATGTCCACGTTATGCCAGAGATTTGATTAACTGTTTAACCGTTCTTCTTCTCACCACGGACATATTGTGTTGTGCATTGACAGTTTCCACGATAATTGTATATAATATAGTATTGATTCACTAACGTGTTGTCTACTGCACGAACCAAGGCCTAGTTTAATTAATTTTAATTTAGTATCGTTTGTACGGTGTATCTGTTGGGTGGTCAATTTACACAATTTGTTTCCACAAATGAATGTGCACAAAAATGAAAAGAAAAAATATTTATAGGTCGAAGGGGTCTCGGCGGTAAGTATAATGAGATAATTAATCAATTATTTTATTGTTGTTGTTTTTTAAAGGTGTAAAATATATTAATTGTAATAGTAGCGAAAAATGATTCATCAATTTCTTTCGGAGCCAATTATAAAAGAAAATTTCATCGTTAAACGTTTCACAAAAGAAAATAATATCAACGAACCGTAATAATGAAGGTAAATTAACAAAAACGTATATTATAATAAAAATTTACGATGTTTTGATGATGAATTGATTTTGAATAAAAAAAGTTTAAAGCGATATTATTATTCATGATCTTTATAAATTATAATATATAATATTATATCAATACATGTGAATATAAATCTGCAAATCGATCATTATAGTCGAGTGTACCTAAGAATATTATGTGTGTACATTACAAGAAGGTTGAAGTTTTTTTCCCTCCAATTTCGGGATTAGACTAAAAACAATAAATTATAAATGATTGCGTTTGTTTTTGATAATCATATGTTCGTCTTGTTTTTTTTTTTTATATATAATTATTATGCGTGTAAATAATATGTAACATTACGAATGCGATTACAGTAGTAATATTTCAACGTTATAACTTTATAATATTAATATAATACAAATCAAACGAAACAATATTATGCGGCCTTTCGATCGATAGTTTAATACTTATAATACCGTATAATAATAAATGATACTAATTGTTATGATAAATAATTATGTGCTGAATTGATACTACCAATAGAATGCTTTATAATATTATCATTGTTGAATGATGCAAAAATCAAATCAACTGTTCCCGGCCGTGCATATTTTTCTATGACTTGTATTTGTACCCCGATTCGTTGTTCTCGACCAATATTTCCCACACACATTGTAACTACGCTAAGATAAAATAAATTGATTGACGAATAAGAAAACAATTAATCCAACTCGTTATGATAATATACGCGAACGTAACAGTTACCATGATAAGACGTACCTACATTATATTATTTATTATGATTACTTATCAATTATTATGTATACTTACTGTAAATAAAACCGAATACGAAGTCACTCTATAGTCTATACTACAACTGTTTATCTGTATTGTTATATTGTAATAATATATTAACGTACAATGCACGCTATAACGCATAATAATATAGCAAATCAATAAACCATTATAACATTTATAACAATCACTATTTTTTAACGAACACGACGTGTGTTCCGACGTGACGAGCACTAGAAATGTTAGTAAATTTATTATATAAATAAAAAGCTATATTTTTTCCCCCAAAAAAATTCGGACCAAATGTAGGTGCGTGCAATAATTTTTGAAAACATAAAATATATATATTTATTTATATTAACTTGGGTTTATTACGCGAAAAAAAGTAATTATAATAATAATAAAAAATAAAATAAAACTATTTAAAGTTATGGAAACGATGCGATCCTGTGTGCTATGGCAGTAATATAATATTATAATTAATCGTGTTCGTGGAAATTAATATTATTATAATAATAATAAAAATATTGTGTAGTACATGGACGCTTTTAAACTGGTTTCACTGATATTCGTCGGTTTTATTATGATCATATTATACTGTAGGGAAATTATGAAATACTGTTCCTTCGTATATTTATTTTGTATTATAAATAAATACGATTAGATGTTACATTATGAAATACGTCATATTTTAGAATATAATGTACTTAGGTGAATATACCTTATTATTATTTTGTTTATTTCGATTTGTATGTTTTGTTATTATTACCATTATACGATTATTATATTATTATTATTATTGTGATTAGCAAAAATATCGTGTTATATTATAATATATTATAGTCATAATATTATATATTATAAAAAACCTATAATTAGATGCAGACACAGTTTTGTACCTGAACGTCCTAAACAAAAAAAAAATAAAAATAATAATAATAATAATAATTAAAACTGTAATAGGAGTAGTATTGAAATAACTAATGATTAATTTATGTCTACCTTTATACAATATCATTACATAGTTATATACGTGTACAAAATTACATTTAAAGTCTATATAAATTAATAATAATAATAATAAGTATATATATATATATATATATATTTATATTGTGTGTATACTTTAACTACTATTTATTATTAATTATAGCTCACTTATGACAAATGAACTAGAGTGATTCTAACAGATTTGTTATAAATTAATATTTGCTTGAAATTTTGAACTATTGTATAAAAAGAATAAAAGAAAAAAACTACGTATTGATCGTATTTGTTTTTGGTTATTTTTTTCTCAAACTATACACTTTTATTTGGCATGGTTTTGTACACTACGCGTTCCACATGTCCTGTTTTGTAAATCTTTGAAAGCTTTTTCCATAAGATTTAAAAAGGGATGTTTTAAATAACTTTTAGCTATCGAAAAGACAGTTTTTCATATTTCTTTTTGGGACGAGCGAAAACTTTTCTGGAACATTATGAAATCGCACGCTCGCCCACGCATATATTTTCTTTCGTTTATTTATATTTACAGTATTTACGTATACGTATTAAACATACTATACTATTTTCACTATTTTATTTATCGCTCAGTACTGCCAAGTCATGGGAACTTCATGGAACCTGAAAAAATTAAAATAATCGGCAAGTGAAAGTACATCGAAAAGCGTGAGAATAATATTTTATTGGGAGGTTAATCGAATGATTAATAAACGTTTATCCGGAACTGTATGATACTGCATCCCTGATTATAATTTTGGTGAGCATAATATATTGTATTACAGTACTCAACAAGTCGGTCCGATAACAGAAGAATCGTGCTCGACATTTTCGATGTCCGTAGTATTACACGGTAAGTAATGATGGCAAATGGAAAACAAAAACCTTATGAAAATCCGACCAAATGATGTACACTGTACAGATAATTGAGATCCTGTAATAAGAATACACATTTTATTTACCAATACGTATATTATGCAAAAATGTGCAAAAACAAATTTATTATTATTATTCTAGAACCTATGGCCTATTAACTAGTATAACATACTAACTTGATGACATAATAAATGCATGGCATCATTAAATATTTTACCAATAGTTTAGAAATTACATTTTTCAAGTTCTTCACACATTAATAGTTATGGCTTTGAATAGGTATCTTTGTGGAGAAGACTAATTATGACATTACAGGTCAACGTCCATGATCTCATCCATTGAAATCTAAATTAGCACATCGTCGATTTATAAACGAATATGAGAATTAGCATTTTCATATATTGTTGAAACATAATTTTTACGGATCATAGAGTAGCCAAGAATTATATTTTTCTAAAAAATGTTTGAATGATGGATTACTTAACTTCCATAAAGTTATAACAGATTCTAACATTGCTTGACTTAAATCTAGAGGAAAATTTGCCGTTTTATAAAAATGGTAGGTAATGTTACTAAAACCACTCAAATGATTAAGTATAAATGTCCGTACATTTACGCAACACACATCGTACTTATATGAAATAAAGTACTTCTTTACTCACTATCTACTTCTACATCATTAAACAATATGTAGAAAATTCTATCAGTCGCCTGATTAAGATAAAATTAGGTAGTATAATATAATATATTAATATATACTTTATATTTACGACTATTCGACAAAGAATAAACCAAAAACTATCGACGTTTGTTAAATAAATACTAAAACATCATTTCAAATTAACAATATTTTAAAAATATAAAAAAATAAGTTAAAAATTAATAAAATTAACAACATTTTCAAAAATCTATTATTATGCATCATACTCGATATTTACAAAAATATGCAAAAAGAAAAGGTTCTATTTAAACGATAATAAGCCTGTCAAACCATTAAATTTGGACTCAAGGAATCCTATCCCTTTTAATAAGCAACACAAAAAATAATAAATTATAATAATAATTTAAATCTAAATAGGCCATCAGATGAAAAACTTTCATGAAATGAAACAATTTCATTTTAATAATTAACAATGCTATGAAGTATTCGAGTAAAAGTATTATAAATACTTAACATAATCGAACAATTATGTTTACCGTCCGTTCCAATTTATTATAGTTTTTTGGAACAAACCGGGGTGTTTCTCTAAAATTATTATTATTCATATTATTATTATTTTTTTGTAATATCAGTTATTACGATTTTTATTTATTTGATATATTTAATTAATATATAATGTAGAAAGTAGAACAAATATATTATGTCCCATTCCCGACGTTTTGAGTCGTTTTTTTATTTATTTGTGGATTACTATTTAGTAGTAATGACTAATAACTATGTACTAGTGATCTAATATAAATATTATTCATCATATTAAGTTCGTTATATATCTATAAAAAAAAGCAAAAGTATTTAAAAATTATTTTAAAAACTCTTTAAAAGTATTTCAGGAATATTTGGAATACTTTACAGCTTAAAAAGTATTTGAACAGTATTTGAAATACTTTACATTTTATAGCTTAAAAAGTATTTGAGTGGTATTTTAAATACCTCCTTTTTAGTATAAGTATTTGAGTATTGTTTTAAATAATTTTTAAAAGTATTCTTTACAACACTACGAAATTGGTTGTAAGAAAGCTTATACTATATCTACTACTAAATATGTTGCAAATATCAGAAGGAATATAGGTTCTGTAGCAACTGATAAAATAATGATCATTTCTTTCTAATTAAAAATTCTATTTACCTTTGTGTATCCACGATAATATTGTCTACCTATCGCGTGTACATACTTGTATAGTATATAAATTTATATATTTTGGCGATGTTGAATGGTATATAGATCGTATAGTGCAATAAAACAGTCATTATATCCGCCTCAGACTTCAGAGCTTACGGTTGTTATATAATAATATTTTAGTTTTCCTAGAAATTATTTTGATTTAACGTTTAAATCAGTACAATAGGTACTGATATATTCTTATTTTGAACAGAGTATATATATTACGTTATTGTTATGGTGATAATATATATTTTTTAACGTCAAATACTTATTTATGTATTGTTAATGTGTTTGAGTATATCGCGGGCAATGCGTTTCTATATATGAGAGGTTTCCCTAAAATGCACATTTATAAAGTGTTAATATTCAAATTTGGCTCGTAAAACCATTTTCAAAATTTATAACATACGTCCACATCTTTTGTGCATACGAATGTGATCCTTTATTCCATTTGTTTCTAAAACGTTTGAACGTTTTACTACTATACATAAGAAAATTCCAACTCCCTAGTTCTGTACGTGCATATGTATAGACATGATGTTTCTATGTCACTGCAGTTGTGAATAATGTGAAAATAAATTGAATATTTTAAAATATTAGATTTTCATAAAAAATAAATATACTTACCTAGGTATAGAATATTGGATTGCAATGATATAAAATTGATTTGATTTTTTTTTTATTATTATCTTAAAGCAATCAAAACAAGATGTACTCGACAATATTTATTATTTTAAATAAATCAAAATGGTCAGAAAAATATTTCAATCCCCACTAAAACGATGTTTTCTTTTATTAAAATTTATACAACTTGAATAACTTATCGAAAACGTAGAACGAATAGTCATATTACATTGGAGATAAAAAATCCAATATCGTTAATTGTACATCTACAAAATAGCAAATGTCATGTGCTATAAAATTATATATATATATATATATATCTGTCTCCATAGTGTTTCTACGGCAAAAAATACAAAGCTGCAATATTGTCTAAAATTGAATTAGGCTTCGCCAATTACCTTGCGCCTCTCTCTAATTGATCTGAAACCATCCGTTTATCTATACGGTTTTTTAAACTCGCATTAGCTTTCTCGCCAATATAGCTTTGTAAGTTTTGGAAAAGTTAAAATTGTTCACGTGCCACATTACGTATATAGTTCCAATCCGTAGCATGCGCGCCCACGTGTGTGTGTGGAAAAACAGAGAAAGTTGGAAACTTATATGTAACAGTTAACTAATAGGTACTCATATTGTGCTCAAAGTCTCTAACGACTCGAGCAGTTTACAATTAAGTCCACCAAGTGTTATTATACTATTGTTATCAATGAGTATAACGGTGTATTGTGGCGTGATGAAAAAGTTTTTAATGTATGCTCAGGCGTCTTGGTTGAAATTCGGTACAATTTATTTTGCAGGTACTTTACAGGTTTTGTTAATATTTATTGCTTTATTATATTTATTTACTGATATAAACACTTACATTATATGATCACAAATTCTCAAAATTAAAATGTATAATCAAACCACATAAAATATTATACGACTTTAGAACATTTAATTGATTATACATTTTTTCATCGCGTTTAACGCGTTTAACACATAGTGAATCATATAGTTTGAGATGCATGAGTACATAATATGGCCACCATATGCCACGCCTTCATATTTACGATTCATACCTATCTAAGTTGTGGAAACCTTGTTGAAGTTGTACCAAGGAAATATACCCACTCCCTCCGCATCATATAAATTGTTGTACGTTGACCAGGGTTCGAGATTTTATGCATTTGCTCGTATTTGCTCGTATCTGAAAAGTTTTTCCTACAACAGCGTGTTTTGAAGATGTATTAATAATTTAAATATTCGTTACCAAGCATGAAGATAATTTTTTTAATGAAACAATTTTTGTTATTTTTTGTCTAAATTAAGATCTGAATAGATATGCGAGAGTCTAAATAAAATTATATTATACGAATACGATTATGGGCTTCTTAAAATAAGAACGTGTTACAATCTATATTAAAAGCTGAACAATAATTGGTCGAGGGCTTATTTAATTATTTTTTTAAACCATAATATAACACATTTATTTGATTTGCTACACCAGTAAGTTACTATCATGAATATAGGCATAACCCCTTGCTCAAATTTTCAATTTATGGATTACAATGTAGAGATAATTTAATTAAAAGAAAAAAATATTAAATTAAACATTTAATATATTAAGTCGTTAATATTATATTACTATACGATCATATACTATGGGAAGAGTAGTACCAAGCTTTTCGAAGCAGAATGTTTTGCGGTCCACGGAGTGAAAGACTAAGAAGTGATGTCACCGATGAAGCTCTATGAATGGATGGACGAGCATTATACACGACCGTAGTCCTGAAGATCATTAACAGGCAGGTGAACTTACATATTATATATAGTTGCGTTTAATAAATAATACCTACAAATTACACATGTACAAATGTACACATGGTTGTGTACATTTCTGTATACAGAGTTAGGTTAGATTAGGGCAAGTATGTCAAATATCAACAGGGCCAAGTGTATTATATTGTATATTTTTGTACGTGGGTCGCACAAAAATGTGTATGAAAAAAAAAGTATACATATATTTTATCAAAACCTCTTCATTTTATTCATTATAATACAAAAGTTACAATGCAAGGTATTCGTTAAGCTTCGGTTAATGTCAACTAACATTGGGACATATATTAAAATTTTTCATATCAAAGAAATTATTTTTTCATTTATTTCACCATATAATTACGATATTCTCTAATGTGATCGATATCTTTTCGTTTTCTAACTACGACCATGTTTTAATAGTGATATATTCAATTATTAAATTATAAATGTATAATCTTTCTTACATAGTTGTGTCAAGAAATAATATTGTATACATTTTTCTATCCTTATTTTTTGTTGATTATCTATGTATCTAGGCTAGAAGTAACATATTGGAAGGAAAAGATACAGGATCGTGATCAGTGGGGATCAGCGACGGTGGCAGCCAAAGCTCTTACAGAGTTTTGAAGGCACATAAGGAGAAAAAGATCTATGCATTAGTATTTGGTAGCCATGGGCCACAAAAAAATGAGTCACAGGACACGTATTCGACATAATTATCTAGGATATAGAAATATAGTAACTTTTCTCACCTCTTAATGAATATTTTATAAAAATTAAAATTTTTACTTTACTTCTGGGTCTGAAAATTGGGGTATTTTAAATCAATTTATTATTAAAGTATTTCTTTAATCAAAGTAAAAACGTTTGAAATGTTAAAAATTAGTTGTAGCTTATAAGATATGTGCAATTAAATTTCTCTTATTTTTTTGAAGTGATAAATTTTTATTTGTGGTCTTATTATCATACTATGGTTGAATTGAGGGTTGGATTGTTTGGTATTGAATCTATAAATATTAAAAACATAGTGAATCTATATTTAATCAAAGATTATAAAAATAAAGACAATTTATTCTTATATATAATGATAGATGAATTATATATGTATAATCATATATGATGTTAGAGCATCATCTATGCCATATAACTTATAAGAATACTTGGAGATAATCGTGTTATTAGTCCATGCATTTTTTTGGTTTAATTATGTTTAATTTTAATAGAGTTAAATAGTGTTTCAATTTTACGTGTTTCTTAAATATTCTTAATGCATTTAGTGTACATTGATATTAATGTTAATTTTAACATATATCTTTTTATCTTAATTTTTAAGCTGTTTTAACTAAAAGCAATAAAAAAAAAAAATCTTAAAATTATCTACAAAGTTACAAACTATAGAGGACTATTAAATAATGATATTTTTACCAATATTATTTACAATTTTTAATGTTTACTGATTATGAATTTGGGTTCTTGAAACTAAATAATTCAACTTTCTCTAATTTAAACTATATACATATTTGAAATAATATGTTAGATATTCATTCAAAATGTACTTATTTATTAATATATGAAGTGTGATGTTACGGGCTACTCAAAATGTACTTCAATATGTAATAATAATTGATATAACGTGAAAATATATTTAATTGATATCTTCAAACATTTAATAATTTTCTATATTTTATATGCAGGGAGCACCCACTGCTTAATTTTTTGTTTATATTTTATGAAATATAACAATTTTTAATATCAACAAAAATATAATAACTACAATTGTATATATGATCATTTAATTAATATTTTTTTTTAAATTTTTATTTGTACTTGTTAAAAACTAGCAATAGTAAAACAATATTAATTGATATCTACTAAAATGTTCAAACAACTGAAATCAGTTATCATTCAGACAATTTTTAACATTTACTTTAAACTAACTCTATATTTTTACGTTCAATTTCAATTATTCTAATTACAATGTAAATTAACTACCTACTTGATCTTATATATAACCATTCTATTAAAATCTTAAACTAAACCTGCTCAATTTTTTTTTTTCGTATTTTATAAAATAAAAGTTTTAAATATCAACTAAAAATGTAATAATTACAATTGTATTTATATCTAATGAAATAATTGTTTAATCATAGTATACAAAAAAAAAAAACTATAAAATACGTAGCTTAGAAATTTAATTGCATTTTTATCAAAAGAAAAATGGGTGGGTAAAAACCATACGTATATTGTGCATCATAAAATATAAAATTTACCTCGCCACTATCGGTATACGATTCATATTTGATTGATTCATGAAAAATCAGGTATTATAGATATTTTATTTACAGCCTATATAAAATATTGGTATAGGCTTTAAATGCATAATACCATTGATTATAAATAAGTATTTATAATCAATGATAATACCTATTATGCATTAACACTTACTTTTCGATCAACTAGTATTGTTTATGGAAACATTTATTTTATGTATTTCCAAGTAATAATGTAGTTAGATACTTGTATTTGCATAAAAGTTAATATGTATTTACTATTTGGAGTAATTATTTTAAATAGCAACGTGTATTATTAATTTCGTATTTTGAAACTGAGACCTTTTCTGTAAAATATGCTATTACACTTATATATATAAAATTCGGGAATTGAATTAAAAGTTCAAATGAAAGTTGGTATGATATATTACTTCTCTCATCTATTTTTATTAAAAAATTATATTTAGGTACATCAAACAGGATAATACCCGTATACATAACACAGCTATATACAAAGCTACGGTCAAAGTAGGCCGTAGTTGTGTAGGTAGCCTCTACATGCATAAACGTAAAGTAATGTATTACAGCAATAACAACATTAGTAAATCATCACATTACAAAGTATAATAAGTCAGTTGTATAAATAAACAAGCAATATTTAACTATTATAATTTTACTAAAGTCGATATTTATTCATTAGATAAAATATCGTGCACTCTTCAAATCCGTAGTAATTTAAAATTAAATTAAATCCGTTTTAAGTGTTTTAACCGACCGAGTGCTGGGCGTTAAAAAAATCCTTATATATTTACTGACTTTGTCACATTATTATAAAACTTGCGTCATCTTACGAATAAATCTCGAAGCCAAAATGAACGTTTTTTAATTGTGATTTTGTGCAAGTGCTGCAGTTTAGTGTTATAATCGACAATCGTATAATTCAAGTCTCAAGCCGAACACAATAAACCGCTTCGATTGAAAATTTGGTAAACAATAAACGTTTTTGCGTCATGTGTTTCAACAAATAACTATACTGACTATAATTTTATCATTGCAGGCACCTAATTAATACGCGATGATATTTACTCGGTGCATAAATGTGTATGTTTTATTATATCTAATGACTACTATTACATTATACGTAAACTATAAGTAATCCAATATAGGCTTATAGACGTTTTTCCGTTTCATTCAGATAATTTTTATACAATCTTTACATATGCAGTGCAATACACTTATAGTACACCTAAAGGATGTTTTTATGTGTAAATTAATGAATTGTTAACGTGAGAAAAGAACCAATCGTGATTAGAGTAAGTGAATGATAGTTGTTGCTTAAACGCTTAAAAATAAAAGTTGGTCTAACCAGATTATCGTTTTTGTTTGGTAATAAATTATTGTACATTATGTAGCCTGAATCACTATCGACAACAATTGACTGGATTTCGGGATTTGGCCAATCGTCAAGTGGGCACTTCACGATTCGGACGGATTTCGGGATTTGTTCGGTGCATGTAATATAATAAATATTACAAAGAGCTCTCTTTCTCCTTCTCTCTTTCCTCCTCAGTCTTTTTTCTCCGTTTGAGTACAATAATATATATTTTATAAACTTGAAAGCCACGCGACCACCGCCATTCTTATATATATATATATATATAATAATAAGATAAACGATTTTTTCCCGGGTCGGCTGTTTGGAAAAGAATATTTATACCGCATTAGGTTCCATATAGTTATACAACGTTGAGTTCGCAGTGCACATTATAGTAATGCGTATAAAATGGAATCAAATAAAAACAATTTGTCTTCTCGCACGTGCGTACACGAAGAATGCACTTATGCGCATCGCAAACGATACATAACAACAATGATAATAATATGCTCATCAGTCATCTCGTAAACACCCTTTGATATTGAAATGGCCGAATTTAAATAATACTGTTTTTCCTTTGTGCTCGCTGCATAGTATACAATATAACATGTTTTATAAAAATCATTGGCAACCGCGTGCATTCAGTTTTTTGCTCCGTAAGTCGGGAGTACATTATGATAAGTAGGTGTGAAAAGATTTATTTGTTTACCCCATAGCGTTCCTCCAATGACGATTGTATCATTCGCGTTATTGCGGAAGCTTTCAGTTGAAGAACGCGACCTGTATGAATGGAAAGTACGTTTCTCTCTCTCTCTCTCTCTCTCTCTCTCTCTTTCTCTCTCTCCCACTGTCTAGTTTCCTACTCAATAGCTATATCCTATATGTATCTAGTATATTTTGCTCAGTTAAAAAAATAAAATAAAAAAATTTGTAAAATATAGATTATAGTTGGTTTTACAAAATTCTCAATTCACCAACACCCAAATTAACAAAAATACAAAAGAAAAGTTATTTTTATAATCACCAATCAACCGACATATAATATTATACAACTTGACGTGTTATTATGTTATATTATATTAAGTTATAGGTATATTTATTTTAAGAAAATATTATCATTATTAAGGTTTAGCGAGTAGATAAAATTGTTCCATGAGATTACAACGCTGATTGTTGACAGAATTATTGATGTATGTAAGCTCTCAAATTAATTCTGTAAAAAATTAAGTACTTATACCTAGTAGTCATATGATTCAAATGATATAATTCTTATTGAATATATTGATACACTGAATATATACGTTTTTCGCTTAGCTTGGAGTGAATATTGACTTGATCTACTTGATGTAATATTTTGTATTATCCTTTTTTTTTTACTATACGGTTTTTACTTGGTTTTTAATTTTATTACTAAATACTAATATCGTCGAACCGGATAGTGAAATGGGTTCAGGGTTCCTATAGGTGAACTAGGTGCCGGTACGAAAGGGATGTTGGCAAACTGGGAAATTAACAAAGTCCCTGTTCACCCTTATCGCGAATGAAATAATTAATTGCTTGTATCTCCGTTACACGGCTCAACCAAATCATATAATATATTGACAATCGTTTCGATACGATTTGTGGACATAGGATTTTATCGCGCTTACGAATAATTCGCGTACGCAAAAACAAGCATGTACATGTATCGTTTAACGTGTACAGGTAAATGTGTGCGCGTGTCAAAGAACGCACTCGACTGAACCCAAATGCACCCAAGTCTGGAATGTTTGTCTTGTTCACCGAAACTTCGCAAACGATATTACAAGTATAATGTCCGTCGGGTACGTGTTTATGTGCGAAGAAATTTCGGTTATGAAATCGAATATTCGGTGTCAATTGAAATTAACAAATTTTGGCATACGTAGGTACCATTAGAACACATATTACAATACGTTAATTTATCTATTATGTTACCGTCCTTATCGTTTGGGTTCTTCAAGACTTTAAATATTTATACTACCGAGAATTATCTTGTTCTCATTGGTTTTTTTTTTCGAGAAAAAAAATAAAACGTTATTGGAATTTTTACCTTCCCCTCGTCTTAAGATACCTCGTTGACACCACCACGCCACTATCTGGTAGACTATGCAACCGCTCTATAAAAAATGATTTAGAATTCTTTGCAAATCTTCCGCGTCTGAAGAATTTTCAGACGATTTTCAGAGTATATATATATATATATATATTTATATACTCTTTACAGTGACAGTAGGTCGGTCGCTTGCTCGGTTCACTATCAATACGTCGTTATATAAAATGGTAATTTTACTTTCCGTCTCTGTCTATCGTACTAGCTGGAACAGAGTCACCTATCTCTATACAAGTAAGGTGTATTGGTCGCTATTTTACTCCTTTTAAAATTTGCCATGGCCCAGGGATCGATAAAATGTTAAAATAGAAAACTATAGTTAAAACTGTATTGTAAGACTATTTAGTTTTTTAAAAATAAAAATAGAAGTATTAAACTAATTTACCTAAATAAACTATACGTATATTTGAATAGAAAATGTGGACCATTGGCTGGTCCAAAGTCAAATTCAGTCAAATTTAGAATCTACGCGACGTTTTCACGTTTTTAATCTATTAAAATTGCCATGGCCAAATATTGGGGGGGGGAAAACAAGACTCTTAGATTAGATGAGACTCCACTGTAAGGAGAGTAACTGGGATCGGTGAATTATATTTCTGGTGTTATTCTTTATAATTTGAAATCCATGTATAAAAAACCGATTTTGTATGAAAAAGGACTGGTTGATCAGTTTATATTAATAAATATTTATAAAAAATGAATAATAACATATATATATATAATAATAATAATATATAATGCAATATATTTACATGACTAACCAGTACATTTTTCACGTTGCCACGACAAATAAAATAAAAAATGTAGAATTAATTGTTAACAAAGCCCGTATCCTGGTTGAAAATATTTGCAATTTTTTACACTGTTTTTCTTAGTTATTCAGGTAACAATTGAGAAATTTAAGAAATAATCATTTAAAAATACCGACTAAACAAAATTTATTTTCGGAAAATTTATGGTTTTTTATAATATTATGTTAGATCACTCGTTTTGGTCAAAATCGTGTACACACATAAGATAGAAAAACATAAATGTCTAAATTCCTGTCTGTATAGTCCGTGTGATGGACATAATATTACAAGACATAAAATGACCGTTTAAAATCTTTCAATATCTTCGTGTGATACATAATAATATACTATATTATTATAATAATATATTATTCTGTACTACAGGACTTTGTGAGTTTACAATGACTGTACCTTATATTGTATGTTACACAGAGTCGTGGACTTTTATAACGACCTGTTTCGGCTCGTGTCAGAAACGATAACGGTAACGGTTACCGGCTTTCATATACCATACGCACCGAGCACCCGAGTGCGTGTGTTACCTGCTGCGGCATATTTGAACGCAGTAATCGAAATCGACACGCAAATTTCACCTTGCCCGCGCAGTGCACAAAATGATACGCCACCGTGCGACCCAATTCTTGCAAAGCTCGCACGTGAAACGAAATTGGGTCATCGTCCAAGGGTCGAAAACCATTGTCTATAGTATAAGTGTACTGCGGTATAAGTTATGTTCACTATAAAATGTATCCAAGTCGTTTTGCGCGGGTGCAGTATACAATAATAATATGATCACATAATAGAATACGAGTGCGCAAATATACAAATGTATATATTATTGCTCGGACGGGCGCTTATTTATTACGATCAAATTTGCTCACGGCGAAATAACATCATCATAGCCTATATCGTCGTCATAATGATCATCGATACTATAGCGTCTGAACACATCTTTAATTTTTAAACCGCAGACACCATATTGTGCAGCGAAATTGGTATGTACTGTTATTAACGCGTAATTTGATTGTTAGAACGCGCGTAAACAATAACCGGAAAATCAACTTTCGAGATGTTACTTCGTCAAACGCAAGATTAAAATCTGGAACCCAGCGGTGAAACCCTCCATTCGGAATGTTTCGATATTGTAACATAATATTACATAACGCACTACGTATACGAATTTATAATTACGCACAGCCGCGGGCGAAAAGCGAAATCATTCCTCCAAATGCGATTCGAAACAAATTATAAAGTATATAAAGTTTACGTTACGCAACGGCGACGGAATTCGGAACGCGATTAGCGTCTTCGTTCCATACGGTTGCTCGTCTCCGCCAAAACCGTCATAAATTAAAAAAGTTATCTTTCCACGTACACCATACCCATCAGTGATGGGTACAGTCACTATCTGCTGTCCCGTGCCACCAATGTTCATATTAATCATGTTCATGGTCCATGCCCGTGTGGTTCGCTACCCTGTTTCAGTTACGATAACCGAGCTCAATTGGGCTGACAAAAATGAGTTCCAGTTATAGAGCTACAGTCGGCCAATAGAGTTATGACGTCAATGATCTTAAAATGGATTGCTCAATGTTCGAAAATGGTGTAAGCATGAAACCACGTTTTTCCAGGAGGTTGATTTCTAAATTGTTGAAAACTGTGATTAGTTCAGAAGAAAATAATTATGTTTATTAAACAAATAACTGAAAAAAATAATTTACATTTTCGGTGTACTTACTCAACACATATATACATTATACAAGTATTTGACTGATTTATGATTGCCAAATTATATAGTTTTAATGCTTATCCTAATATTATAACTCTCTTTATCTCTCTCTTTCTATATAAAATAATCATCAATTGATATAGAACATTTTTGGAAACTAAAATAAGTTATATTCTACATGAATACAACATTAAACACTCATTTAATTTTAAATGAAAATGTTGAAATGTACTCCCAGTAACATTGAATTAAGCTATCAAATTAAAATACGTCATACATAGAATAAATTGTTTTCATTGGAACGAAATATCTTTTTATCCGATTATTTTTAGTGTATAATAATAATAATATAGTTATCACGGTCTTGTTCATTTGGAATAAGTATTAATTTTACAGTTCGTCGGATGCGGTATGCGCAACATATTTATAACATTGAAAAAGTTCACACTTTTGTCAGCGAAAGTTCTATCGAATAAACTTCGAAAGTACATATAGTTGAAATTATTTACTTACACCCCGTTATTTTTTTCTTTCCGAACTACTATTTTTTCCCGGTCGTATCGACCGTGTTTGCTCGTACACTCATTACCATTCTCCGCGATCCGCCTTAACGAACTCATTTGAATATTGTCCTCAGCAGTTCAGGATCTCAAAAAGTTTTTTCTATCTCTTTCAATTCGTTTTTATTTAGACATTATTTCTGGTCTCGATGATTTTTCTCATTTCTCTCGCAGTCCTGGTTATTCGTAGCCATAAACTATTGTTGGAAACAATTACGTGTTGTGTATAGGAAACACTGCTACCGAACGCATCTGTGAAAACGAATAAATTGACAAAAAGTGAAAATGTATTTCGACGATTACTTATATCGGTTTCGGACTTCGGTGGGTTAGGTTTTATTGGTTTTATAAGAAACCGTGAAAAAAAAAATCGGTTCGTTATACGATTTGCAGCTATAAATTTTTCTTTTTTCTAATAAGTTATATTAAAATAGTAATATTATAATAAATAAATTTATAACTATTAAAATAAATAATATTGTATACCTATTAGTATAGTTTATGTGCGCGAATTATCAGTTTATGTACACGAATTAACAGTTGTATCAATCATTGTTATATTTTGTGTACAGGACGTGTTGCATGAAATACTTTATTTGAGATTAATGAACGTAATCAGTGATCATTATATCACGAGACAAAGAGAGAATAGTACTCGAAATTCACCCGGTTCACGACGACAACTGTAAGTAAATCATCCGATAACGTTGATAATGTAATATATAATGTAATATATTGCCCATGATTATTATACGACGATGGCGACACCGGTTACATATCACCAGTGCCGTAAAAACCGGGCGTGCAGAGTATGCATTGCACACCGGCCACGGGCCTCATACTAAATTAAGGGGCCTCAAAAAGTCAAAAGTCCAAAAATCTAATTAAATAAAACAATATCAAATAATAATTTTTTTTTTTCGGAAATTAAACCAATGTTATTTCGTATTTACTTATTCAGTTATACCCATGACAAAATAGATATCATGTTTTATTAGTAATAAGATCCAATACAATTCCAATGGTATTAATTTTATTTATTTATTTATTTATAAGAATTACTAGGAATAGTATTTTAGACTTAAGTATTTTTTGTGTAGTAATTTAGTTTTTAATATCAAAAAACGGGTTAGCCGACCGCCGCTCACCGTGACGTGCCGTTTAACGAAAATGTCTCATTTAAAATATTTAATATTTGAAAAACTAAACAACATATTGAAATTTTGGTACTTGCATTGTCTTAAACACATAAAACCACAGATTTATACGTATAATTAAATTTCAAAAATAAAAGGTTTAGGTTGGTAAATCATTATGTGAAGCGAGGAACTTTTACACGTATACGATAAGCGATTACGATGAGTAGGAGGGCCCTATGAATATTTTTTAAAGTAATTTTTATTTTCACATAGTAATTTCAACAAAAAATTTCATATAGCTATACAATCATTTAACATTTAAAAAAAATGTAATTAGTTTTTTATTTTTGTGTTGTGTGCTCCTTTTATGAGATCTAGGACTATCGTAGTATGACATTTACTTAGGGCCTCGTGGTTAATCCTTATAATATTTTCTGATATAATATTATATATAATTTTAACATACGCTTACACATAATATGTAATATAAATTTATTAATATATTAATATTAATATTTTCGACTATTCCTGTGACATCGGCTTCAGTAGAACGCTCATTCTCAAAACTTAAGCTTATTAAAAATTATCTACGAAATACAAAGGTTTAATACTTCGCGAATCGATTGTAGATACTATAATTGATTATTTTGCTAATTTAAAAGCCAGAAAAAAGAATTTTTTAAAATAGAATACAGGTAAATAGGAAACAACTGTTTGTTTTAAAATTCAATAACTGTTTATTATTTTCTTTGTGTATTTTATTATTTTAATATTTTATGATTATACAAGTAAAATGTGGTAGTTTTTATAAAATAACATTATATAATAAACTAAAGGTATTATGTTTAATTATATTATAAAGATGATTTTCATGTTATTATGTTAAATTCTTTGACACTTCAAAGGTATTATATGGTTTAAAAATTAAAAGTATAAGTATGTATATTATGTCTTGTGGTTACTAAATTCGGTCGACATAAGAATTAACTAGTTATTATTATTAATTATTATTATTATTACAACAAATTAACTAAGCAACGGATACCATTCTGGGTAATCATACATTTTCAGAATGACTTCTAGCCATAAGACATAAATATGTAGAAAATAATTTGTGATATCTATTGGAAACATTTATAGATTATAGAGCATTTAACATTTATAGGGCCTCAAGATTTGGACTTGCACATGGGCCTCAAGAAATCTAGTTACGGCACTGCATATCGCTCCATCAATTGTATTTGATTTCGTACACGAGATATCGGATTGCAATTCAATCTTTGTAATTATACTTTGGAATTTGGTGTATACTGAAACGTTCACGTAAAAATGGGTATACAATTAGACCAGTGGTTCCCAACCTCTTCTGTTTTACGCCTCTTTTGAAGATTTTTAAAATTCTTGTCCCCGGGATTGGTAAATTGAGACCCAAATGATCCTAACTCGGTAAATCGAGTCCCGGGGAAAAACAGGTAGTTGGTAAGTTGAGTCCCAAAAAAAATAAGGTACTTGGTAATCTGAGTCCTGGGGAAAACGATTTATATGCATTTTAAATTTTAAAATATGCATGCAAACATGCACTAACGTCAGAATATGCAAAAATATGCACTATAAAATTTTTATTTGTGATTTGTGGACATTCATTGACTGCATGTACATGATTTTGAAATATTATATAATTACATTTTTCCCCAACGACACACTCTTAACAACACCAAAGCATTCACAGCCAATTAAAATCGATAATTTAGTAACATCGTACCTTTGATTAAACGCAATTAAGATACCGATAAGTAAGGGCTTGCTCGTATGTATATATAATATATATATATATTAGTTTATTAAATTAATATTAATGAAGTTTTTACCAAGTACATAATATATAATATATAATAATTATGAATATTATGATAATTTTTAACGATTATTATTTTTTTAAATTAATTTGCAAATAGATGGAGTGTATACTAATATAATGTAATTTATAGTAATAATGAATTAATTTGTATTTGTAATATTTTTAATCTATATAAATCTAAATATTATATCCTTATATAAATAATATTTACTTACTACCATTTTTTTCCCGGGACTCAACTTACTTACTACCTGTTTTTCCCGAGACTCAATTTACCGCTTTCAAAATGTACCAACCTTATCTCGGACTCAATTTACCTAGCCCACTCGTCCCCTCCCCTTACCTTGAAAAAATTGTCACCTTTTTTTATATACTTTACAAATAATCTATGTAATAGTCGTTTAGTGGCATCTTTATCGATAGATGCACGATAACTGGTCGTTATTAGGTTTTCATTTTTTCCCTGCATTGTAGAATACAAATACCTACAAAATATAATATAATAATAAAGATATTAACTTTGTAATGACTGCTTTTGTCTCCCCAGAAATATTTACAAGCCTCTCAGGTTGAAAAACACTAAATTAGACTAATTGTATTGGGTCTTAGGAGCTGATAATACTAATTCAATTAATATTATCAGCCCCAAGACCTCCACATAGCGCACATAATATTATTATATTACAGTTTCTAAATTTAATAATGAGATATTCATCTTAATTAATTATTCATGGTAAACTACGAATTGAATTACAATTTTCGTGGAATTATTGCCATAAAACTAAATTTACCTGAACGTAATTTTAAAAAACTTTTATAAATTTCGGTATAAGTATCTCCGCTACTACTATAAAACTATACTCCACAACACATTTTACAGTTTTTTTGAAACAATATTTCTATATTTTTCTAGTTTATAAATATGATAATACATGTTTGAGTTTACGTGTATAATATCATATAATTTCTCATAAATATTATTGTGGGTATTATTAATTATTATATACATATTAGCATATTGTAGTATTTCAGATTGTTTGCTGTTCGCTGGACTTATGTATAGTGTCTTTATGTAACAGATCTGCATGTTATGCGCAAAATCGCGATTCCTATCCTCGTTGCGATCAAATCGTCCATATTAGATAGGAGCGGAGTGATTTTAAAAATGCTAATCAGTTGATATCAGCTCACCACATTTAAAACCTCAACAATCGATAATTATTATAATGTACGCCGATTAAAAAAAAAATCATCTTGATATGTAATCTTACGGATCCTTCCGAGAATAAATTGCTCGTCCATACCTGATGTGCATCGTATAGTTATCATAATATGAGTACTAGAAGTCTGCCAAAGGTTTGTAAAAGAATAATGTTCGCAGCGCAAAACGCCAAAGTATACCAATGGCCGGGAATGGTTAAAAAAAAAACTTCCCAAACAGACAAGATAAATGGTTCTCGACTTATCTGTTATTCGCGTAGTCAACCGTCAGAACTGCCAATTTGTTTAAAAGTTCACGGGGTAAATGTATATATGTATACGTGTTTACTGTTTATATATTTGTATATATAATTACTATACATAGCCTCGGCGTTCAAGATGACGCGCAGTATTTGTTTTGTGGTTCCGGAGATGTCTATTTATGCCGCTATAATGATCTGACTAATATAATTGTATTACCGCTCATTTATTTCCACGGCCACGCTCGTTCAATATTCTAAGTTCTAAAATTCATCATCGGCGGTCATGTTTTATCTATACACCGAGCATTTAATAAAATATTATATTATTTTATTGATCCGTCGAGAAGTTGAGGAATTGTGCGTCTGCAGATATTATGATGTACGGGGTTGGTTTTTACTCGTGTTTCTGTTTTCAAACGGTTATGGTCAAATTAAAATCCTTACCATCCACATAAGATAAAAAAAATAAGAAACAATCGTATTTTTAAGGGTCGATGGCAAGGTAATATTTTATGTTGAATTGTTTTGATTTTATGATTATAGAATATATAAAGTACCCAATTAATGTTGCGATGTCACTATGACAAGTGACAACTAAAATAACAATCAAATAACTAATATCGTATTCTAAGAAATTTTTTTGAAAGTTTGATAAAAATAGAAAACATCACGTTGCTGAAATCACTAAAAAGCATGAAATTTGGTCTGTGTTTCTGTTTAATGATGTTCACATCCACTAAGATAGAATTTTTACAGTTCAACTTCTAACGGGGTTAAGAAAAATAAAAAGGATAAAATGGGAAAAAATATATAAATATATTATAAATTCATAATTTATTTTACTAGGAAATTAAGCTCCAGGCAATGTCAGGTAACCAAAGTTAATAAACATATAATTTGAGTTACATTCGACAAATTTTTTTTAATATAAACCATGAAAGACTCATTGGTCAAATACGTTTTGTTTGAATTACATAATGCAAAATATACCAATATATTCAATAATATGTCATATCGACGATTTTTTTCTGAATGGGATGGCATATTCAAAAGTGCATATGGCAGCAGCTATTTTGAATCCAATTCCGGAGCATGGCTGCTTTGAATTTTTCATGTACAGATTCTCTGAATGCAAAGCTCAGACTATATCAATGCTGTGTTGACGCTATAGACGGCGCAGGACGAACGTGCTTTGAATGCGGTCGATGTGGTAAAGCACGATTGAGAATATACCTTTTGAGCAACACGATTGAACATAGAATATTTAATGCGATGACGTTACCTAACTCACGTGGTCGCAAATTTCCAATTTATTATTTTTGCGTATTATTACACCAATTATTATAATACTAAACTTAGACGAACCGTTATCCGTTAGCCCAGCTTTATCGACAATGTTAATGATTTATAAATTAGTTCTAACGTTTTAAACATATTTTTGCATTGAAGGAAAGTATAAAATATTTAAAATAAGTAACAATTTTAAAATTATTATAGAAACAATTCAGTTTATTTAGTGTCTGATCACCGATATGTATTACATAGTGCGATACAGTTTCTTAAAATGAATAATATTATAGGTAGGTATAATCATTTTTTCCGGAAGAAGCACATGAATGGCCTTAGTTAATTTATATAAACATTAATTAATTGGAGAATGAAAAAAGACAATCTTTTGAGATGGAGGTGTACCAATAATAAATTTTGTAGCAATAATATTCTTATGTTTAGATAAACGTAATGTGGTTGATAACTTCTAGATAACACAATCATATTCAAAATTCAACTGATAAAATAGAAACATAAATAAATAATTATAATATCCGCTAAAGAAATTAAAAGACTAGAACTTAGTATAAAATCTTTCGGCCAAATAAGTAAATCGTAAGAATACGGAATCTTTACTATTATATTCAAGCTAACTTGGAAACAGATATCAAGATATATCAATTTAAATTATTACTATTGACTTGAAAATATTTTATTTTTTATCATTTAATATGAATAGTTTTTGTATAATATGGAAACATCACAGAGTTTTTCATCTTCATTTGTGTAGGTTTTCTTTTGTACTTTTATATCGTTTGATACGCCCAGAAATTTGCTCAACCATGTTGTAAAATAAGAGTTCTATAGCCTCGATCGTATTTTAGTCAGTTGGTGGAGCCGGAAACTGTTGGAACTGGGCGATACCGGAATACCGGAAATGATAATGCCTGTCATGTTACAGAACATTCTGAATTAGCCAAAAGTGATACCGACAGATACATAAAAGAGGTTATGCGTACCGAGGAAGAGGAATAGCGGTTAAGGAGTCGTCACGGTCACTATAACGAGTCAACATTAAGAGCGGCAGACGGAACAGTGGATGGACGTCTAATTATAATAATAACTCGTTGTTAATTGTTGTTATTGTGATTTTTAATAAGTATTTATATCTATAATATAAGTATTTATAGTATTTATATCTCTTTATTATACGTTATTGTTATTACATTGATAGAATTATATGTATAATGTTTAATTAACGTTAGCGCGCGACCCGGCAATAAAACAGAGCAAACAGGCAAGCTTGACTTGCATTCGATGAACGAATCGAACAATGCACCGGCCGCTACTTGCAGAACTGCGACGACGATGTGCATTTCGGTCCTAGAACAGATTATACACGCGTGTTGTGCAATTATATTATTAAATATGATATATGATTGAAGTGAACCTCTCCTTGATCCCTCGCTCCCCTTTACCATAATTCTGACGAAGTGTGACCCAGGATATTTTATTTATTAGCGCACTTTTTATCACTTTTTATGTGCGTCTATTTTTACGTCTATGATTTTTAACAGGAACACACAACACTAGGTAATATAAGTTTTATGTATATAAACTATACGATAAACCGTTGTATTGTGATTTTCATTATATGAAACTATATTATTGTGTAACATCTTTTATTTACACATCCATTTGTTATTTTACCTTTTATGTTTGACATCAAATGTAATATGCGTTAAAAATTTCTGAAGAATATGTTCGTATTTCATCGTCTTGTTAAAACAATAAATACTTTTAAATATCGCAATAAATCACAAAAATCGTATAATAAATATCAAATATTCAAGTCAAATGATTAAATTATACAATGATCATAAATTTTTTACACCTGTGGACCTCAATCTACCGTAATATTAACGGTTTCGTTATATTTATTTTGAACTGAATTTATCGTGATTTATCCAGCAGTCAGCAGAGTTAACATAGAGCTCAAGTTTTTAAAATTTGTCACAAACAAACAAAAATGTGTAAACTTATTGTTGCAGGATATCTTTCGTAATTTCGTTTACTGAAACTTGTATGTACACAATATGTAAGTACCTACAAGGCTACAACTCAACGCCCCTAACGAAGAGTATCATAACTCTATATTTTTTCATGTGTGTACTAATAGCATACTATATTTGCACATATTTTTCTCTATTAAGTACAGTATCTCAACACCCCCAAAGACGTTGAAAAATGGTTTTATTTAAAATTACTAAGATAATGATTTAAAAATCTTTACTTGAGTTACTACCAAAATTTAACTAAACATTTATTACCAACATAAACTATACTATATTTATATTACTATCCATCTTAACAATAATATAAAAATTGTTACAACTTTTAAAATCCACAATTATATTGTACTTTCAAATGTTTTATCAATAATTATCTATCTAAATTTTGTTAAAGTGAGTTATTATAAATATAGGGACAAAACGATAACTGTACTATCGTGTGAAACGAGCTAAATACTAGTATTACCTATATATTTCCATGTACCTATACATCAACTGTTTGTAGTTTTCAGTTGTTATTATTTTTTCATTTCTATAGCTGTATGATTGAAATTGGTAAGTACATCATCAAGAAAATGTATTCCAGAACACGCGTTGTATAAAGTTATAGAAATAAATGAAGGTAGTATACAGTTGGAATCTATCACGCTGATCCGCCGGCAGTGTTGTGAATCTCAATACTCCGCCATTATGCGAATATTAGCAGGAACATTGATCACAAACCGAGACGAATCATTGTAATATTTAACCAAGGGGTGAAACAAAGTTGTCATTTAAAATATAAGAAAAAAAGTCGTACGGCCGTACCTCATTTGGTTTAATATTTTTACCTTTCAGTCGTTCGCACAATGTATAGATTTCGAATAGTGTAGGCCAGGGTTGGCCAATTTTTCTAACGTTGCGTGCCAAAAGTTATTTGATCTTTTTTTATCCATTAAGTTATGAAAAAATGTATCTATATCTATTATAAATACTACATATACCTACTTTTATATTATATTACATATTAATATTATAAATGCGAAAGTAATTGTCTGTTTATTACACTTTCACGCATAAGCTGCAGAACCAATTTTGATGAAATTTGGTTCAGAAATAGAATACAACTCGTAGAAATACCTAGGCTAATTTTTGTCACAAAAAAAGAGTTTAAATGGGGATGAAAGTTCTTAGTCACACTTTGTATATTTACATGTGCTAATATATAATGATAATCGTACTCATACCAAATGGTATAACTTTTACTATATTATAAACCTATATTTATTTATTGTTAATATTACATTCTTCATAATCTAAAATAAATATTCTTTGAATAAGTTCGACTATCATAAGATGCAGGTATGTACTAAAACTGTATGAAAAACAGTTGTAATGAAATAATAAAATAGGTACATGAAACGACACGTATTGTATTTACATGATTTTTTGCTTTCGTGTATGTTCTTTCGTTAAATATAGTATGCTTTTCTTTAATATATGAAGTTTTTTTGGTTTTTCTGTGGGTATTTTGCTTATTTTATGATACCTCGTAAATGTAAATCTGATGTAGCGCATATGTTTGCATTGCGAAAGTTGCTAAAAACCAAGAATAGGAGGAACAAATAAATTAAAAATAAAAAGCAAAAAAGGAACAAAAAAATTAAGTTTACTTTTTTAATTGAAAATTTAGGCCAATAGAATAGATATGGTACAGTATTTGTTTCAAAACCATACACTGACAAAGCTGGGTAATTCATTTAGTACTATATAAATGAAAAAAAACATGAAAATATTTAAATGTATTTATTTAGTAAATAAATTAAAAAGTGCTTAAATCATCATATTATAGTTTAATATTAACTAAAAAAAAAAAATATAATAGATAGTTTAATTTTTTGCACATTCTCACGTTTTCTTGATATTTTTGGTTATTGCATCCACACTTCCCGCGATTTCAAGACACGCGTACAGTGAACAGTGTTTTTCTCAATATTTTAATTTTATTTTCTCTACGGTAATGCATTTAAATTATTTTGATTTTATTTCACGTTACCACAAATCTACAGAACGCTTTGTTATGATTTTTTTTACATTTTGTCTGTAAAAACTGATTATATTATCAATTATTTCCTTATATGATATAATTTCTCTTTCTCAATAATACAATGATATAAAATATTATAATTGAACGATCGAAGTCAGTTGAAAAATTAATATAACTTGCACTAACACATTGTTTTACTCTGTACTATATGTTGCAATTGCGTATTTCTCAAGATTTTAATTCATTTAAAACAACTGTAAACCAATCAATGTAATGACTTTACAACTCGGGAAAATATAGGACTTAAGAGTCGTGCAAGGTATTGTTGAACACCGTCTATATTATGTAGTCAAAATTCAATTAAATTAATTAATTATAATTAATGATTATAATATTAATTGCATCGGTATAATTTTAATGATGAGCTATATCAGCTGTTTAAACTAGTAAGTAGCTTTAATAAAAACAAAATAACTTTTATGCTTGTAACTGGGTAAAGTAAAAATAATTATTAATGCTTTCGGTGCGTATGATAAAATAAATATATTCTGGCTTGCGGTTTATGCGTCATTTGTTGGGAGGATGTAGGCTTTAGTGCATTGCATATTGTCAAAACTCCCTTGGGGAGTACACCACAGTTAGGTCTCTTCTCTTCTCTTCTCTTCTCTGCTGATTTCCAAATGACGCGTGCAGTTAAATTGGGTCTAACGTATTGTCAGTTGATCATATGGCCGGAGAAACCACAGCCAACGTCCTATGTATATTTTAAAGTTTCCCCTATTAAGTCAAGCTTGTTTGCAGGTCACGTTTTTCATATTCTTCCATGTGTAGTGTAACGATATCATCATAATACGAAGAAACAATCAATTTCTCCGTTTGCACCAATGATATCGAGTCCAACTTTTTCTTCAAATCAGTAAATCAGTTCATCGGTGCTATAAATAATATAGGTATACGTCATCAACTTATTGTTAATGTGGTTTTGTTTTTTTTTTTTTTTTTTTTAATATTTGGTTGTTCGAATAACTATTTTTTTCGTGTGCGTTTAATATCAATCGGATTTTTGTTCAGTTTTATAGTTTCTATTCACTCTAAACAGAAAGTAAAACATCTGATGCTATTATATTAATAATGCGATTTGATAAGAAGAGCTAAAAAACTAGAATAACCGGCCTTATAGATATGTACATGGCAGGCTTAATGTACACTAACACTTTTCAGGCAATTATATCATGCTATCGTCTATCTGTGATGAAGTCATTAGTAATTTTTTGAATATTTTTGATCAAGGTGTTCCATAATACAAAGTTTTCCATTTCCGAAGAAAATTTTTACTATATTAGCAAAAAAGTAAAATAAATAAAATTATAAGTATAATAATGTTTGATCATGTTTCTTACATTTTGCCTTGCTGGAATTCTTTGGTTGCAACTCCATGCCCCGACGCGCGACGTCCAAGTATAATTTATTATACACTATGTAAATACTTTTGGTTTAATCCTCAAAAATTATTTCATTATGTTAATGTTACACCATCATGGTAAATAATTAGCAAAATTATACATGACTGTAATTATGAATTCAGCATTTGTACTCTTGGAATAAAAGGGATTTATACAATTTAACGGGTAGCAGGATTAGCATACCTTAATCGTGACAATAGTATGCTCCAACTACTCGTGTACACTTGTTTACTGTCGATAAATGCTGGGTCTTATAATATTTACAAAATAATTTGCTGTGTCTAATTGTATATGTTATATACTTGGATGGTCATGATTGTTAATCTCGTTTAAAAAAATATACAAAACAAACGTGCGAATTTCTTCGAAATAAAATTCCAAATAATACGGGGGTGAAAACAAAAACAGTGGAGTATAATGTTTGACAGTAATTTTGCAATTTTCTCCAGAAAAAATAATAAAAATGTTTTTAATGTTAATCACCCATGACATTAGTTGATTTTGTTTTTCAATTTATTATTGTAATATATTCCTATTTTATTTTGAACAAACAACTTTTTGAACGAAATATGTTTAGAATGCAAGAATCTAACGAACGTTTAACGTACCGATAAAATGTATCTAGTCTGATTTATGATAATAAGTTCGAAAAAGATATTCAACGACCCTTAGTAACGAATTAAATAAAACCTGTAAAAAACAACTGTAAATGAAGTCACAACGGTTAACCGGTTAACTGGCCTTACAAATGAGATGTGTCTTGAACTCTCGTTGTCGTACAATTATATTTATAATCAATGGTACAACATAAATAGTATATTCAAATAAATTATTATTTTTAAGTAAATTAATATATTGCTATTTATGAAAAAAAATATGCATAATAATATATTTTTATTATAATAAAATAACGTAAAATCGAAAAATAAATACCGAAAATAGGTATTTGTTTGTGTCAATCCGTTTCTTTTCATGGTTTTAAAAAATGTGTAAAACGAGATATACCTATTGTATCGGAATATTAAATGCGATTTTGTTAAACCTATCTACCTATCACCATACACAATTATAACGGTAGGTGAGCTCAGAGTATACGATGATGTAATATACTGATAACGTGGTTTTGTTTTAAAAATGCTGATGACAGGGATGTCAATTAGAGGTACGTCGTATTACATCCGGTAAGAGTTTATACGCATCACAGACGATGGTAACGGAGCTAAAATCTGATATGTCTTCGCAATAGGATTTCTTTGTACTCGAGGTCTCATTAAATGACATCAAAAGCATGTTTTTTCTATCCAACTTTATACGCAATTTACAGTAAGTAGTGGCTTGTGAAATTTAACATAAGTAAAAAAATACACATGCAAAACATCAAATCATAAACTGTATAACATCATGTATAAGATAATTTACATGTTAAAATTCTAATAGTTGGAAAAAAAATTAAATTAAAAAAAAGTTAATAGACATTTATAAATAATGAGTGTATTAAATGGTTGCTCGTTTGAATAAAATATAGTGCAATAGTGCAATGTAAATGTTAATGATTTGAAAGTGTGCGTGGTTTCTTAAAAATAGAAAATCCAATGGTGGTAATATTCAGGTCATGCGTTTTATGTATAACATTCTAAATCCCAAATACCATCCTAAACAGGATCTTGTATGTTATTATGAGATTTAAACGTAACGTGATACGCTTGAAAATGATAATACTGTATTATGTATATTATGATAATGTATGTATCCCTAATGCCATAACGCATGGTGTATAATGTGTTACTGAAATGTAAAAAAAACTCATTGTGACGATTAATTATTAAATAGTATAATATTGAATTTGGTTTTTCACCCAACAATTTTTTTTCACTAACCAAAATCATGTATAAATTATATTTTTCACTGTGATAGCAATAAACAAAACGTTTTGTTAATTAATTGAGAATTATTTGTAGATGTTTTATTTACTTAAGTAGGTACACAAACCCCTTTGGACCAAGACAAATTGATATTTCAGAATAATTAATACACTCGTGATGTTCCTCAAAATCAATATAGTTGTACAGAACATAGTTATCGTTTAGTATTTTGAGTATAAATCTGTTTCGGCAAAATATCTACTCGAGAAACAAAAATAAAGACATCCCCAGACGCAGTCGTTGACTGAAGTACGATAAATGCTCGAAAGTCATGAGTCTTAAACTCAAGTATACACTTACAGTCGCATAACATGATATAATAGTAAGTTATACTTATACAACTAATATATAAATTGTCCTGTGAAAGCGAGAGAAAACGTTTTAATAAAAATATTGACTTATTTAAATCATATAATGAAACATTAAATTAATCGTTTTTATTTTGAACACAATGGTTATTACAACATTAAGCGTCTAATTGCAAAGAAAGATTGTCAGTAAGTACGTCCTACCTACGCCGAATTGCTATTCGGATTTTTGGCTGCCTCGAAATGTATAAATTGTCAGTTTAAAAGTCGTAAAAGCGTAATTACTATCCCTATAACAACTACTGAGAACCCAGTATTCACTTCATATGACTATAATCATTAATTAAACCTTTTGCAGGTATACTTACCACGCGTTCCCGAAACTAATTATTGTTTTTTATGACTCGTTGTGCTCTTCAGACCAACCGACTGATATAAAAAACCGATGTTAATAATAATATAAAGTGTAATATGATGTAGTACACAAAGAGAATAATCGAAATGGCAGTACCAATGTCGATACCGGTATAATTAAAATACGTGATCTTCAGTAACTGGACTTTTTTTTATCCTTACACGAGGATAATGTTACAATATATTAACTGGATACTGAAATATTACGATAAATCTAGGCAAATTTTAACAAGATAGTAAAATAATAATATTAACTAATATGATTAAATTTCTAATCACCGGGGTAGATTTGAAACTAGACTTAGTCTGTTCTTCGTCTATTTTTATATATATATTAATCTATGCCTACTTATATTGTATTTTTATTCTTTATAAATTTAATTCCTGTATTGCTTTAGATTTTCTGTTTATATCTAGTAGTAAGGTGTAATTTACTAATACATTTTAAATTTATACTATACTTATGTCAACTCTCTACTCCGTCACAAGCCTGGCTTAAAGAAGTAGATATATTTCTTTATATATTACGTAAAGAAAAATTAAAAATATAAAATAAAAATAAAATAATAATCCACTCCTCTTTCAGAAGATACAATGGTGTGTTGACTTTTTTGAGTTTAAGTAATGTGTTACTACATAAATGACAATATGCCCATGAAAATCGCATTATTATTATTTCTTACGTAATATAAAATAGGTATTCATCGGATATTTTTCGGATAGAACTAAAAAAAAAAAAAATATTCCGAGAAATCGTAAGGAATTCTATGTGGTTAAACTTTTCAAAAAGTGTAACTTGATGTCCATAACTCTTCGTAGAAACAATAAATCATTGTTTTGGTATGTATTCATAAATAATATACTATATGACCTCAAAACCAATATAATTTATTTATCTATAGGTATCCATATTCTATTTTAAAAAACCTATTTATTGTACAAACATATGTATAGATTGTAGATTACTTAATAAAATAAAAGAAAAAGTATCCACATACGTTTACGTTTTATATAAAATCAATTTTTTAAAATGCACTTATGACTCACAATTTAGTCTAATCTAAAAAAACTGATACATTTCCCTTGTTCAAAATATACTCAAATTTACAAGTACGCCCGTAATTTGGGGAATTGGTGCATTTGAATTTATTTCCCCTAGTCAAGTATACCGCAGTTAGCCAAAGTTAAATTTGTCGAATAATATTTAACAATAGGTACTCGTACAGTGTAAATTGTTGCACCACTATGGGTTCTTTTTTATTTTAAACTATAAATAAGAAAAATAGTCCATCAACTATTTTTATTATTTATGGATTTGATGATCCTTTTTCTACACAAGTTTATTTTTTTTTCTTTTATAAACAAAATGTAGTATGGAAATAACGGGATTAAAACGGGATAATTAGCGTCCTGTTAATATTTTGTCTGGATAATGGGATACGATTGTCAGAAAAACGAAGAATCCCGTTTTAAACGAGACGTATGGGTCACCTTCTATTTATAAAAATACCAACTGATACATATTTTAAACATTAAGTTCACAACTTCTGGACTGACAAATATAACGCGTTCCGAAATTTTGGCCACCGCACGAGTAAAACTATAGCAAAATACACAACCTTGCACGAGTTCTACAATATTTTTTATAATATTGTCGTATACAACCGTCAGGTTCCTGATTTAGTTTGTTATTTAGTTGTGGCGCTATCGTTTGGACGTGCATTATAATGTTATGCAGATATAGTAGGTAGTACCACTATCATATAATATGGGTAGACATATTACAATTTACAACTAAATTATACTACCATACATTCATATACAGTTTGTGAAAAATATTTTACTTGTTACTATAGTAATAATTATCTCCATCGCGACCGTGTATACGCTCTACGCGCACACTCGTTAAACAGCAAATGAACAATGCAAACGGTTTGGTAATTATATAATATTATTATATTGTCAATTTATTAATTTATTTGTTTCTCTTTGGTTTTCGGTCATTGAGACCGTGCCACCAAACAAAATCATTATCAATTTATTATATTGATATGGAGCCGAATGGTAAATATCATTAACTTATGCCCGATCATCGATTTATTATAACACTATTATATTACAACCGATCAGCGTGCAGTGTAAATAACTATTTAGACGTGGTTTCTTAGATATACTATTATATTATATACTCGCAACTCGCTATAGCGCTATAGTAGGAGCTACGAAATCCTGCAATTATTACTGTGTAATCTGTATCCCGGGAATATTTCTTAGAAATATCTCATGTTATCAAACGAAATGTTTTTAATATCCTAGGTTTCATTGCGTCTCTCCTATTGGACTAAACTGCCTGAGTTTCTGGGTTACGTTACATACCTGTGCATACAAAGTGTTATGAACTGACGAAACCCGCGAGAGTCAAAAGTTTATTTATTATTTGGGTCATGTAAATTTAAACTCTTTGCAATGTGTCAATAATATATTGTTATAGAAAACAAGTTAATGATTTTAATTTGGCGGTATGAGTTTTTTTTTTTTTTTTAAAATGCGTTTACTAAATTTATTATATTATTTATTATATTATTTAATTTAATTTAATCACTGTGTACTATAATTATTTACACCGCCACTACAAGTTCAGATTGAACTATATGTCTGCAATTATTATGATTCAGACAGTAATACGGTTATCCATAGTCCATTTATTTAGTTAATATATACTCGTTTAGGCACGTTTACATAATTTTAAAATTTTATGAATATGCTATATTTAGCACTCGTTATTATACCATTGTTGTTTGTTCGGCAATTAGAATAAAAAAATAAATTATAAAAAAAGTTATTGATTCATTTTTCAAGCGATCACAAAAATTCAAAAATCTTTCCACCGAGATTGATCTGTATAGTTCTCTTGTTGTTGTTTAAATGTTTAAAATTTGTCAAACTTCTTATTGTTCGTTAATAATGTAATAAAATAAATGGTCGTGTAATGTCAAAGTCGTTAGTAATTTCTTTGATGATGATAAATACTTTTTAAACTTGTAAAAACAGATTTGGCCTTATCATCAAAATGTTGACATAATCATTCAGTTTATAAAGTTTTTTGATTTCCAAATGAATGTTTTTGACCTACTTCTCAAACAAACAACATCACTATTGTACGAAGAAATAAAAGTTTTTTTTTTCTTAAATCACAATGGTTTTCATTATTAGAGTGGTGTTTTGGAATACAACTTAATTTGATATGATACAGTTCACTGTATTAAGGCGCCAGAAAAGTACTTTCTTTTTTCCACTCATGTAGAAACCTGACTAATAAAAAACAAATATAATTTATTTAACTCCATATATTATAAATTTTGATTTTTGGGAAACTCGAAATATCTAACAGTGTTATAATGATATATTTATTTATAATATTTAACTTTACGGAAATTTTATATATTTTTTTTTGTTATATAAATAGTTATCTAAACTAGACCCAGGCAGTTGATAGACTTATAATTTTGAATCTCACTTTCCAAAAACCCAAATAACTCTAGAAATAAATTATCATACTGAAGATGTTATATGTTAACAACAAAAAAGAATAAATATATTTTAACGTAAATAATAACAAAAATTATAAATTGTACGATTTTTTTTTTTTTTTTTGGTTAAATTTAATCTGTTGTTTTGGGGTAATAGTTACTTTGCATAAAAACACTTATTCTAATGTTCATTGAAATATTTTTTGTTTACACAAACCAAAGCAAACTTGTGATTAATTATCAAACAAGAAAAAAAACCTTGTGATTGTCGATGATTAGGAATAAATGCTGACAAAGTAAAAAAAAAGGAAGTCTTGCACTTCGTTCTTTGTTCGCGTAAATGTGAGACATTGATATGAGCAGTTTTCATTTGTCAACTGTATGTATATGTATAATGTAAAAGATATTGTCAAAAAAAATGTGTAATGTAGTACGATCATTCGAAAGTCGTACGAAAATAGTCCTCGAAAGGCCTAAAAGGCTCTTTTGGAATGTTATACAGGTAAGGTATATTTTTTTCTTACATTTTAAATAGTATACGACCGTGGTCAGGGCCGGTGTAACGACGGCAAAGATTGGTAACATAAAAATACTGAACTACGGACTTATAGGTACGCATATATTATATAATATGTATTATATATACGTTTCACGAAACCCACTCGAACAAGTATATACGGTTTATATCCGTACACTTATTTTACCGATACTGCAACGTGCTCGTCGTATATTATAGTTTTATGGCGTTTTAAACCGCTATGTACGCAACCGGGAAATTATATACGAGCCCTAATTCAGAAATATGCTCAGATTTTCTTTATCTCGGCAATAAATAACCCGTTTAATATGGGGTGGGTTAAAAAATAACGTTGGCCGTAACATTGAAAACAACGGCAGCGGCACGTGGTGGCACCATAATTGTTCGTCTTTCCAGTACCCACGGTGTATATCATAATATATATATACACACACCCGTTGCGTGTCGGTGATTGCAATAACGGTTTTAATTATCCTAATTGAATTATATCGTGGGGCAGATTAAATTTGGGTTTCAATTTATTTGGATTCCGGCGGGGAAGAAATATTATAACGTTATATCGAAATGAAATACAATGCGCCGTCGTAGTGTTTCGGTATTTGATCTATTGAATGTTAGCGTAGTGATGTAGGTACATACTATATACGTATGTTCATATTTAGTATTATTATTATTATTATTATTATTATTATTATTATTATTATTATTATTATTATTATTATTATTATTATTATTATTATTATTATTATTATTATTATTATTATTATTATTATTATTATTATTAT
>JAIPRK010000067.1:253047-337406 GCA_025469195.1 Chaitophorus viminalis
TATATATATATATATATATATATATATATATATATGTATAAACACTACATATACTTATATAGGACCGAGAGCGCGCGCGTATGTATGCGTAAGTGCACGTGATGTGTGCGCGCGTAGAAATCCTTCGGGCCAATAAGAATGCTGGAGATACTTTGGGAGCTCCACCCTTTCCTTAACAAACACCTTACCGCACCGACCCTCTCAGCTGCCACCAGGGTAGGTTTTAAGAAGAAGCCATCATGGAAAATGCCATCCCCTCACCCGCGTCTCACCACTGCTGCACGAACCTACTTTCTGTATACCCTCCACCACCGACGCTACGCGATTTAATTTTCTATACAAAGTTCTGACGACATTTCCGTCAAAGTCTTTCGTTCTCTCTCTGTCTCACTTTTTTCTCTCTCGCTTTCTCTCTCTCCTTCGTTCGCACACTCACACACACACACACACACACACACACACACACATACGCCTCTTTGCGTCTTTCTCTTCCCATACCTATGTATATAAATATCTTTCTCCGTTCTGTTTTCTCTCTTTCTACTACCTCTTTACCTCATCTCTTCCACAATATATACATAATATACGCGCGAATATATCCTCTCTTTCCCTTATCATTGCGGCCGTCGAAATTCTGCCGGGTTTTCAATCGAATATACGCACCAACGGCAGCAGCCCAGCTGACGAGAGAAGTTATCGCATGAGAAAACTTTCCTATTAAAGTGATGGGCCGATGCGCGTTCGCGTATTATACATATACATTAACGTGTGCATAGTAGAAGAACTGCTCAAGTTTTAACTAAGATAAATACTTAAGTTCTCGGGCTAATGGTTATTGGACGTTTAGAATTGATGTGCGTGGCAAAATATTGCGAGGGATAGCATTTATACTATATATACTTTGTGTACCTGTCAGCGCATGATATAAACTCGGTTCCTGTATCAGACGAAATATTATTGATATTATTCCTAAAATAAAAAATATAAAGGTATACATCGTATACCGTAAAATAAATAAGCATATAATAATATAAATAAAATATATAATGTGGATAGAAATTATATAGATTTCTAGAAAAAACCGTTGGATAAATTTCTTATTTTTACAACCATTAAGATAATTGAATACATTGACTATATATCTATGCTACTCACTCTCACCTAACGTACAACATACGTTAACGTATATTACGATTATATGGAAAATATTTAATAATGTTTTATTCTCTCTTTTGTAATTAAATTGTACCTATGTATATTTTAAGATTAATCCAGTGCAATTCCAAAGCAATATGAATAAAAAAGAAATGCAAGACCAATATTAAGTTATATTAGAGTTTCCCAATTATGGATCTTGTTTATATTTTTGGTAGATCTTGTTCGATTTTAAAAATATATACATTTTTTTATAATATAAACATAAAATATATGTAATAAAACGAATTTATATTATGAATTTATACCATAGTACTTTTTATGTTTTTTATTATGAAATATGTATATATATATATTACTTTTTTTGAAGTCCACATTTAGTTTTATCATAGATGTAAAAAAAGGTCATTGATCATTGTGGATATTTTTAAGTAAAATATTTCCAAAAATGGGTTATACGTATACTATTTGATTTTTGGGGAACTTTTAATTTATAGTTTGGTAACTGATGAATAACTCATATATCCATTACATAAATATGTATATTGCAATACATAAGATGTTTACTAAATTAGACAATAGTCATCTGCATTAACACAAAAACAAGACTCAATGTATCAATGTAGATTGTGAAAATATAAGAGACACATCGTGTAAAAATTCGTCGGTTCAATATCAACATTATCGATACAATTGACAAACACCAGATTACTCTTATCCATAAGAGTCAAAACTATATATTACTTATTTTTATTTATTGGTATTTAATAATAAAGGTTAAAACTACTATGCTTTGTTTGGACGGTATTTCTCTAATGCTCTATTGCTACGGTTAAAATATAATTCAAAGGGTTCTGAAATCCCTCACTGAAATACTTAATATAAGGTTCACCATTCCTGCAACAGTATGGTTAAATATTTAATTTTTTTTTTTTTCAATGACATAAACGTATTTTAAATAAATTAGTAAATCAATACTTCTCTACATTATTCTATATTTAATAATAAATACAATACATTTAAGAGTAAAATAATTAATTTTTATCAACTTATAAAATTGTACACATGATTAATAAATATATATATTCAAAAATGTAAAGTTCAAGAATACGATTTTTAAAATAATTAAATGAATGAATACGTTTTTTCCAGAAGTATTTCCTATCTAATTTTATTTTATTATTAAAACGTTTATTTAATGTTTACATATTAATTATCTATTTTAAATCTTTAAAAATTAAAATATTAGTACTTATTACTTTCAAAAATTAAAAATTTATGTACAACATGTGAATAAAATATTTAATGCATTTTCTACAAAATTTTTAATGAACTCTTATCGATATTTTTATTATTATTTTATTATTTTATATTATTACATAATAATACATTTTCCAAAAACAAATCTTTTACCAGTCGTTTCAAATAGAAGTAAGGTGGTATTTATTATTGCAATCAGAGTGCAAAGAAGAAATCTTTCAGTAATCTATGAAAAATTTAAAGCTTAAATTTTTCATTGTTTTATTTTGTTCGAATTATACACTTATATAAAAATAAAAACATTCAAATAAATTCGAAACAATATAAAATAGTTTTCTCTAAAACCTAGTGAAACGAATTTGAAATACGAATTATAAATAAATAATGATTTTTTAATAAATTACTACCATAATATAAATCATCCCCTATCATTTAAAATAATATATTTTTAATTATATGATTATTATTTAGTATAATACCATTGATCATATAATATAATATCAATTAAAACACTACCTAATGTAAATCAGTGTTCCACTGATCAGGACCGTTCACATAAAAATTGAACTCGTTTTTTTTTTTTAAACAAACACGTTCGTTTGGGCATTCATTTAAATATTTAATGGAATATTTATGTATCACTTACTTCCACCCTGTATAAATGAGACCTTTACAAAATGTATTAGTTATATTTTACTTTATGTTCAACCCTTTAACGCGCAGGCTTTAATTTTAAATTTAATAATTCAGACAACTGTGGCATATTTTTTATCGTTTGCGCAAGTTTTTTGCGCAGATCATCTTATCGTATCTGTGGTAGTGTGGCATGTATAATGCATTGTAGCCACTTAGCTATAAATTATTATTATGAAAATATTATATATATTAAAAGAACCAGATGGGCATTGATCTATTATACAGGGGGGAGGGGTGTGGAGTGGACCTCGTTCATAGGATAGGTCATTACAATGGATTTGTTAAATATGAATGCAGTGATAAATAACTTGCAAATTATCGCGATTTTGACATATTTTATACAAATTTTGAACTTTATAGGATTATAAAAAAAAATGTGTGGAATGATTTCCAATATTTTTAGTTGAAATAAGTATAACTTATAAGAAACCTTTTATTGAATTTGATTAAAAAACAAAAACTTAGAAAAATCGAAAATTTAAATTGTCTATAAATAGGTTAAAAAATGTCAAAATACATTGAAAACTTAACTATTAGAAAACACCAATCTAAACAATTGGTGAAAATTTCAAGTATTTTCGGTTTTTCATTTTTGAATTAGAGTATTTAAAACAAATTTAATTTGTCAAAACGTGGTTTTGCGTAAAATTTCCAGTTTTTTCGTAATTTTTTTATTGTTTTTTTTTTTTTCATTTCTTTTAAAACGTATTAAAAAGTTTTAATCTTTGACTCGCACAATTACATTTATTTACATTCACTTTCCTTTCAGATAAGTTGCTGTTTGAGCAAATCAAAGCATTTTTACTGCCCCAAAACGTGATGTCAGACACAAAAACAAATAAAAAAAACACACATCATTGTAAAACCAATAGCCTCCATCACTTCGTTCTCTATCTATCTTTTCATTAGCGTTTGACTTTATACTGTAATGTTATTGATTTTTTATGATGTAAGATTATTTGATATTAAATACTAAATAAACCAAACGAAAAGTAACATTAAATATGTATAAATTATTATATGTTATATAATATTTTATTGTAACTAGTAGTGTAAAACTCCAAATTATTTAAATCACAAAAGAATTAATAATTTTTCAAAAAATATTCAAATACGTATTCTGAATAATTTTATTTGTATTTTTTATTCATTAAAAAAATACTTTTTATCGAACCAGAATACTACTTCTTTCCAAACCAGAAAAATAGTTTTAAATTAATTATGACAATATATTTTCCTATTAATAATCGGGCACATTATAAATCGTGAATATTAGCATTGATTAAATAAATAAATTGATTAAATATACATATATATTTAATCAATGGTTTTAGTTTTATTCTTTAGACGAAATAGAATTATTTGCCTGGGTATAATATTATCATTAATTTTATAAACACCAATGCGTGTTGTAGCCCGAGGCCCCAATCATATGTGATTTTCGTCTTGTATAGATCTATTGTTAATTAATATTAGAAAAGAATAAAATTCTATTACCAATAATGTCTATTACCTGATTATAAATATTTTTTTATAATCAATGCTATCACTAACAAAATTATAAATAACATGATTATGCTATTCATTGATTTGCGGGAGATTTGGGTTTATTTCATTATTCATTGGTATCTGATTAATGGTTTAAATATTAATTTATAACTTATTACTTATTAATTATTAGTTATCACTTATCTAACCTACACGTTATTGCTGCCACTGTACTCGTAAGCAGTAAAGTGACTAAACAAATAAAATCAAAATATCAATAGGAAACGTAAGTTGCTTGATTATATATCTTTAATCATGATCTAAGCTAATATTAATGGTGCATAAATACTAAACGAGTCACGACGTAGGACTGTATATTTTTTAACAGATTTAACAGCGATGACCACAATTTTTCAAATATTTATGAATATCTAACAAAATCATGTAATTAGAGTAAAAATATGTAAATAACTTTAAATATGTATAAATATGTAGTATCAACCATAGCTTAAAACACCCAGATAGTTCTGAAACATATTTACGAGTATATAGAAGAATCATTCGATTATCATCAGTCATAAAAAATATGTAAATACATACAAATCCACACCCTAGTTATTAATTATGATTTAACAACGTTATGCTCATAACATTTACCTTCATCTGAGAATAGAAGAAAAAAAATATAAATAAGTAAAACTAAAACAAGTCTTAAGGATTAAGGATGTTATAAATGTAGATGAAAATATCAGATCGTATATAAATCATTACATCCTTATTTGACATTTTTTCAAAAATTAATTTGAATTTAGAATAATGGATACTCTGTAGAAGCTCATAATGTCACCACAGAAGACGGTTACATACTGGTGTTATACCAAATCCCAAGAAGCAAGAGTGGCCAACCCAATAGAAACCATCGAGTCTCCATCCATCATGGTCTTCTTGGAAGCTCGGCTGTCTGGGTACTCGACGAAGCCAAAGTGCCTTTACGTAAGTTTTGATGTGGTATAACATACACTCATAATTTTTCGGACAGTAAAAGTTAACAAAAAAAATGTTGAAAATAACCATAGTAAATTTGGTTCATTAAGCATTTGTTTGCTTCTAATAGTAATAAAAAAAAAGTTAAAATTATTATAAATCATTAACAATAATATACCAATGATACAAGCGTACAAAATATCATTTGAATAACAGTGCAATTTGTTTAAATTGATTTCAAAATTAACAGATTTGTATTAATATAATAATTTAATTAATGAAAATTAATAATTTTAGATTGGCATATTAATAATAATATGTCAATATTATGTTAATAAACTATTATTCATGATTAATAATGATTTATTTGTTCCACAATCTTCATACATGTTCAATAAATCTGCAAACCCCAAAATACATCAATACTATACTTATGTTTTATTCTATTCAAAGTATATTCAGACAGTTATAGTATCTATGTTCATTTAAAATAGGTAAATGTCGCTTGTAAAAGCGTAAGAAAGTTTAATAATCGCTCTGAGATTATTTTTGTCGTTAAACCGTTCATTGATTCGCGTACCGACTAGGCTGGAAGGTATTTAATTACTGTGCGCTCGCGTTCTTAGCCCGAACAAACAACGTAAGTGTGCGTGCGCACGTGCTAAGAACGGAAAACGGGTGAAAGGATATACAAAATATATGTCTATATAATATATATAATATATACATAGAACGACGCGTGTACAACGAAAGCGCTCTCTATCTCTCACTCACTCTGACCATCCGTCTCTCTCATCCACTCTCATCTTTTCTACCCTCACGACGACGACAAGACTGCCGCGTGGGCGGGCGTTTTCTCCATTTATGCTCCGATGAATATGTGTTTGTTCGCCGTAGAGGAAACACTCGGTGTAGCTGCGGAGTTTATATTATTTCCGTGGAAATCCCGTGAGCGCATTATCGTCGTCCTTGTCGTGTCATCTCTCCATCTCTCTCTCTCTTTCTCTTCCCTTCTCTGTCCATATTTCAATATATTTATATATGGTATTATACACAATGTGCCGGGTGCACGTATATAGTGGTTGTAGTGGTCATATTTCATTGTCTTTGCAGCACGCGCGCGGGCAGGGTGGGAAATCTTGGAAGGAGAACCGGAGAAAATAGCTATTTCCGGAGAGATTTCGACGGGCATAGGATGTGCATGCGTGTGGGAAATCGGGTAGAAGTATATATATATATATATGTTCAAAATGACTGTAGTATGCCCAAGACGTGCGCTCTGCATAATACACACGTACTCTCGCCTGTATCATATAAAAGCTCGCGAACCCGCCACCGATGATTTCCCTTCAGTAGGTACTTACGCGTTGTATACAAATATAATATATACGCGCATAGTGAGTATGCGGAGAGCGGTATTCGCGCGTATAATATATAAATCATCGCACTGCTACAAGACGCTGTAAACGCGGTCTCCGCCCGGCGGCACAATAATAACAATAATAATTATTAAGCCAACGTGACAAAGATTTATCATCGCCATCCCCTCGATTCCTTTGACCACGCATCCACCTTCGTTCCGTAGTAACACTCCTTTTGCTATTCATAATATGTGTACAGTCTATGCAGTTCTTCCAAAACGACACCTTTGAATTGACATAACATAATGATACGTTATATAATAACATCATACGTACAGTCATGCGCTTTGTGCCATATGCGTGTACAGTTATAGTAAAAGAGCACATCGTATATACGAATCATCGTAGTTATGTCATATATTTTGTCAAACAGATGTTTGGAGCTCTAACTTAACAATACCGCGTATTAATGCATAATAGTATCAGTTGTATAATATTATATTATGTACCTGTAAAAAAGTTATAACACTACGGTAAAATTCTATGGCGAATATGCGGTGGCAAAATATGATGCGTTACCCATAGTAATAGAGTTCTTGTGCAAGTTTTCATGTATCTATTTAAAATTGATCTGACCCTCCGGAGGTTGACTTCGAGGTACTCAGTAACGTTCATGCACCCATTTGTGTATATTATTGTATGTCTATAAATATAGGATTTATAAGTAAACACATAATATAATTTTAAAAAAAAGATATTTGAATTCTGTTAAAAAATATTCCTGATTTAGTTAATCATCAAATTAAAACAACTTTAATGTGATTTTACATAATATTTATTGTATATTATATGTATAACATTAAAGGGAATATTTTTGTTTTATCTTATATCTTCACGTTTTTATTATATACACAATACATTTGCCAAATTATTTAAAAGTGTTTTATAATTTTAATTGATCTACGTTTTATAGGTATCGATAGAATTACGATCGCTCATCGTTATCGTTTAAGTATCATATTTTAAAGACAAATTAAATAATTTTTTGCAATGTCTTTTAAGTGTGGGTTGATTTTTTTGTTAAAGATTAAGTATATAGATGAGAACATATTGAAGACGATAAAGTACCCTTTTTTCAATAATATTAAATATAGATACTTAATAAAATATTTAGTTTTAAGTAATATTCAAATAAATATTTTACAGCATATTAGAGTATTTTTAGAAACATATTATAATTATGAGGATTTTCAGTGCATGTAAAATATAAATCTATCTACTAATTATAAAACTTTTCTTAGATGTTGTTCTGTATTAGATACACACTGTAAAATATCATGCAATGCCATTATTAATGCGGAATATTATGCACGTTCCGGTTGAGCGTACACCGTGGCGTATAATATTATCTGCGAATACACGCGTTGCGAGTGTAACGTTATACTTAAGAATATTATTGATTTTTGTTCACTTACATGTATTACTATAGTATATTATATTATATACTTCAACGATACACTACATTAGTATAACACGTATATATTACTATATTAGACCAGCGACGTCTTATGTAATAATATAATGTTGCAGTGTTATTGCTGATAGATTGTACCTTACGCCTGGGACAAACGTTAATTCAATTAAAATGATCAAATTATAAATATAATGAGGTAAACTTAGAAAAGGTAAAAAATTACAATTAGTATATTATTTATTGCATACCTTTATAACAATATTTTTAAGAGTCCAATATAATTTTTCTATAAAAAACATCATTTTGACGAAACAAAACATAAATTAACATTATTGTAACAAACCCGGCAATCGTTGTGTTTCCCATAAATAATTTTCATAACTTATAGCTGTATGGTGACGTTGCCTGTGAAAATAAGTGCGAGTTAATATCCAACAGGTTTCAAGTTATTTTTGTTGAACATAGTCGTATTATTATTTATATAATGAAAAAAAATGTATTGCTCGTGTCAATAGAAAAATTGATGCTAAAACTACTGATAATTAAACTCCAAAATATTTAGCACATATATTTAGACGTATAATATTTTATTTTTAAATAAGTGAGAATTACTCTTTTGCTAAATAATATTTGTATATAAAAAAATAAAATCAGCAGTCGGCATCAATTTTTCTATTGGCAAGCGTAATAAAATTTTTTCATTCAATAATGAATAATATAATACGCCATGTTTAGTGAAAAAAAACTTGATGTTCAAAGGATATTTAACTCGCAATTCTTCACTGCCAATGCCGTACAGGTACAGCTATAATATTTATAATAATTCTCTACTAACAAAATTCCATTGGGATAAAATCCTTTCTTCACTGACCCATACACCATTATTAGAGATACATATACTATCAACATTTCAAGTCTTTAAATCCAGTGGTTTGATCTGAGCGTCGTTGATGGGCGAGTGTATCGGACGCATTCCTTTTATATTAAGATAAATAAATTATGCACGATGTACGAAAATAAGTAAAGGTGATTAAAGTTGTAAAACTAATAAAATTAAAGTAGCTTACCTTGCGTAACATGTGTGTAATAATAGTGTGTGTGTGTGTGTGTGTGTGTGTGTGTGTGTGTGTGTGTGTGTGTGTGTGTGTGAATAATACTTCGTTTAACTGTCCAGAGGTTTTCAAATCAATCTATTCGATGGTTTCAAGATTTTTAAAATAATAATAATATGTTAAACGCAAAATGTTTTGCATAATATTATTGTTTACGAGTGTTGTGGACGCTTTGGAAAAGACGTCTAGGACCGAACTGGCGAACGAACTGTACCCATATATGGATTATTCGTTGCATCGATATTCAGAAAACCTGTAACCGTCCGGCAAGGCAGCAACATCCCCTATATTTGACATTCGGCTCGGACCGTGAGAAAAACCGGCAGCAAACGTAGAAGACGTTGTCGCCGGTCGAACGGGTTTGATCAGTCCCTGGTCCGTGAATTACAAGGAAAAAAAAATAAAACGTATTATTATTATTAGTATCGGAAGGATGATATTATATTATTATTATAAATAAAGGGCGCATGTAAAAAACCTGATCGGAGTGATTTCGATACATTCGATGTGGGGGACGCGGACGGCCGAAGAAGAATATTGTAGATACCTATATTATTATATTGTGGGAAATCGAACTCGGCACAGCAGTACGATAATATACAATATCGCTATGATCCGTAACATTGTACGACAACAGGTTTTTTTTCGAAGGGTTCAAGACCGCGGCCAGTAGCACGCGTTTTATATAATCCTTTGTGCAAATGAACTCGCATTCTATCTATATATATATGTATATATCGTCAACGCATAATTCTTGTTTTTTAAACTTTTATGTATTTTATTTTTAATAACAAAAATCGCAAGGAGCTATTTATTATAAGTATTTATAACTTTGCGATTATTTTTGTTCGATTATAATAAAATGGCATGACATTCTTGAATAACTTGACATCTTAATAATAATAATAAATTTAATCTAGTTATCATTGTAACTTGCGGCCAATTTCTGCGGCTAGTCACAGATTGAAACCCTTACCTTAAATTACTATGGGTACTTATTTAAAAATTCAAAATTCAAATCGAACGTAAAAACTGTTTTTGGATTAGGTACATATGCTACGTTCAGTGTATATAATTAGAATATTTTATACAATATTAAATGCACTTTGTATATTGGGCAATATATATATATATATATATATATATATAGTGAGTAATGAAACTATATCTATAGTTTATTGGATTAATATTAGATTAATTTTCATTTTAACACATAATTTTTACAAAATAGTTTTACTAACATTTTTTTAAAAACACATTTTGATAATTTTATTTGGTATATACTATATAATATATATTAGGTAAAATATTTTTAGATAACTAAAACAATAACTCCAATAATGGACTATTAAAACTAACCCTTCCTTATTTATCCTCATTTTTTTGGCACGGTTCGCAACTATTTATCTACAACATTATTATATTTCTAGTTAATATCATAATATTTTTGTCTTTAAATGTAAAAGGTGTGTATTAAATAAAAAATTAATCTAATATCAATGTAATATATATGTATATAGTATCATATAAATATTGCCTCTATACGAGGTGCATTTAATAAAATGCATTAGCATTATATAAGACACCCAAATTATATACTTTGCCCGTGACATAAATATAATTTTATTGGGTATGATGCGCACGCGTAAATATATTGTTATAGTTCAATCGTGTATACGAAAATATATTCAGATTATTTGTAAACACAAACGATTTTAAAATATTTCTTAATAATACAAAACAGTAAACACCATTAGAACCAAAAAACGTTAAAAGCTAATACCTAATTATAATATTCCCGCTATTCCATAGAAAATTATAATAAGATAATATCACTGAGAGTTTTTGCATATATGTATAACATATTGCATTGATTATTGATATTAAATATTAGGTATACAATTCTTTTCTGTTATGTATTTGATAAAAGCAAAATTAAAATAAAAACTAAGAGTATCTACACTACATACAGATACATCGGTACATGTTTATGTCTTGTTTCTACCAAATTGATATCGACATTCTTATGTCAACTAATATTAATATATTATTATATTATTTTTTAATATTACATTATCATTTTAAAAGAGTTTTTTTTCTGACTACTATCCTCACTCTTGAATTGTAGCAGGCATTCAAATCGGTACAATTTTTCATATAACTTATTCAGGTAAACATCGATGTTTTTGTCGGAAATATCGATACCTTCATGACGAATGACCAATGACGTCATGGTAACATTTTTGGTGTCGGACAAATTAACAGAATGATCCCCAGCCATAGCCCATAAGACATATACATATCAAAAAATTAAAAATTAAAAATATTGTAAATAACATATTTTTATTATTACAAAATGCATTCCATATTTGCATTTTTTCCGTATAATATCCTTCGTGTGCTATCATGACGTGTAAGCAAATACAAATTATTGATTAAACAAATAATATATTGAATGCTTAATGGTTTTTTAATTTAGGTCACTTTTCTCCATGGTAATGATATATTTTGCATCAGCTTATCATCAATATATATAATAATTTATTTAAAGAATAATGAGTAAAGAACATGCTTTCAGTTTTTTTACTCAGTTAAGAAGTTATAAGAAAACCTATAATTTGTAATAATCTATAATCTGTTCCACCATAGTACATATTTTTATTTTATCCTAGCCAAGGATTAAGGAAGTTACATTAGATACAATATGTAATGAAGATAATGAATAATTTATGACGGTGGGAGATCTACAGATAAAAATGGGCAAACATAAATTGTAGAAAATTTTAAGTTGCGTCCAACACACTTTTAAGTATGAATTTCTGTGTAGTAAATTGTGCTCAACACGATTTAAATTCAGTTATTTTTACTTATTACTATAATATTCTGTAATATTATATAGATTATATCAATATTATATAAATTTGAAATTTGAAATAAACAGTATATTGAACCTTGCTAGAATACATGTTTTCGATTCTGAACGGAGTAATGAATGTATTGATTTTACAATAGGTAATGTGTGTTTTTTTATTTGATTTTTTTATTCTTATATCTGCCATAACATTTTGGAGCAGTAAAAATGATTCGATTTACTTATGCCTCAACTTTTCCGAAAGGAAAGTAAATCTAGTTGGTACGTAGGTACGTTGGGCAGTCAAAAGTACATAACTATATTAAAAGTTTTCAAAAACGTCGAGAAAAACCCCCAAAAATAACGAAAAACAAGCATTAAAAACCACTTTTTGACAAAATAATACCTATTGTTTATTTTCCATTAACTTATAAATGAAAAACCACAAATACTAGACATTTTCACCAAATAGTTTATATAAGCATTGTATATACACAGTTAAGTTTTCAAAATTTTAACTTTTATTGACCTTGAAAAAATTTGGTAGTCAAAAAAAATCTTAAAAATTTAATACAAGGTTTAATATAAGTTGTATTCATTGCAATTAAAAATTTTCGAAAATTGTTAGTCAAATGTTTACGAAATATGACAAAATCGGAATAATTTTCTAGTTATTTTGTAGTTAGAATTTCATAAAGTTTTTGGTATTTATACTTAAGATAAACTTGAAAAAAAATATTTTTAACGGACTTTCAAAAAGTTTTAAAAACGTCTGAAATTCTTACGAAATTGCATAAAGTAATGATTTATCCTTAAACGATTTTAGATATCTATTTGATATTATTCAAAAATTATAATTCATAGAAACTTAAAACTTTTACCAACTTTTACATAGATATCTTTTCAAAATATTACTCATTTTTCAGCTATTAATAGGCATTTGAAGTATTAGATTTTTTTATTTGTTTTTTTTTATAATGGTTGATACAAAAAAAAAAATTGCTGGGACAAAATATTTGAAAATATAATAGAAGATTTCATAGAGGTTGTTCTTAATGTCATTCAAAAAAAAATTAAATTACAAAGATACAATTATTATTTATAAGCGTTTGAAGTGCAAATATTGACATAATATTACAATTTAAATGTAATATAATATATATTCTAGACTGACAAATTATCTCCATTCGGAATCATTTATAATGATACCAGTATTGCTATTTAAATTTAATACATTAATTTTAATGATTTATCCTATGAACGTATGTCTACTCCACTGCTTACTGTACAGCAGAGCGAGTCCGGTTTTTTTTTTTTGTTATGCAGATTTTACGATATTTTCCAAGCGTTGGGATTTTTTTCTGGAAGTCGCTTTTGAAATTAATATTCTAACTAATCTTAACTTTTATATAAACGTCCAGTTGCAACTGAATAATAAATTGAACACATACAATTATAAATGTAAGGATGAAATGAGTAAAACTTTCATTGAAATTATCTATGCGTATCGCTTAAATATTAAAGTATTTTACTATTTTAGTAGGTAAACCAATGAATAAATACTATACGTTTTGGACTCATGGTTAAAAGTATTAAGATTAAAGCATCGTTTTATTTTTAAATATTGGATTATTGGTTCCATACAAAAACCAGATTGCTCGATATTATTTTTACTGAGTCCGTCTAGGATTGAATCGAATGTGCCGCGTTTGAATCTTATATCTTTCGGACATAAGTGGGTATCTGAGTATAATAAATGGATGACTTTTCACCGTCGTCGGTCTACGACGGGCGCCTATCTATACATGATATAAAAACGTAATCGCGTTCAAAGAGTACTGGGACATATTTCATCATTCGGTCGCGTTCTCATACTCAGATTTACGTATGTATTATAATATACCTGTACGTGTATTAAAAGCGTAACTGTATGATGTGGTGCGGGGCGCGGGCATGTTTAGCATTAAGGGTAGTTCGTCGTCGTACACAGACGGGGGCGATGGTAGTGAAAAGAATTATATATACGAAACGAGTATTGGGTTTTGATAAATTCCTTTTTCTTTGCTTTCCGAAAAAACCGCGGTGGTGTTGAGCAGGTGTTGGCTACGGGTTCCAATGCACACGGGGCGGCCTAAAAACATCAATAACCCCCCCCCCTCAAAGGGTCATGTAGAGCGGGACCGGGTGGGTGTGTGACACGGTGGCGCACGATCGGTGCGGGTGGCAAGGGTGAAGGCTGCTTCGGCGGGGAGGTGTGGCTCGGGCGTTACCCTTCAACCAATGGGAACGCGTCATCCGATCGGGTCGATGAAGCTGCTGGTCCCGTCAACGGTATAGCGGTACATTACAGCGGTGGCGAGTTGTACGGGGGAGGGCAGCGGTGGTGTTCGCATCGTCTTAGATCCACCGCCGCCGCCACCACCGCTGGGACGGTTTTTTGCCCGGTAAAAATATCCTCGGTTTTCCTGCACGCATTCCCCTCCACCGTTGGCCCACGTCCTTGCCGCCGCAGGGCTCTTCGGTGCCGGGCGCGCGCGCGTGTGCGTCTTCTTCCGTCAGCCGCCGCCGCATGGGGAAACGGTGGCGTGCGGCGACGACGACGACGACGGCGAGGCGGATGAATAATGGAAAACGCAAGAAAACCGACCTCAGCGCCGTGCATCTGCGGCCCGTAAGTAATTTTTGACCGACGGAGATTAATGACGACCACTCGTACTTTGTAATATTGCATATTAGAATGTTGCGTTTACACCATATTATTATAATCGTCGCATATTCTTACGCAAAGTACATAAACTGTGCAGCACGGCAGAGGTGGCTCTTGAACGTGCAAATAAACAACGGGTATAAAATTACGGGTGAGCGTGGTGGGGTGATGGCCATCGTTTGTGTATATCGAATTTTTCGAAACATATAAAATTACAAGTTAGTTAATAATAATAATTTACTTGGCCTATATTGTGACGGCTATTACAGTCGAAAATCTCGATAGTCACTTTTTTTCTACAAAACACTGCAATGGATAAATCATTTAACATCTTCGTTGCGCTGCATAAAGTCAATAAATATAATACGTAAAAACCTAAAAATCCGCTTTTCAATTATTAGTAAATAATAATATTTTATATCACTAATAAAACTTGATCAGATTGATTTTTTTTTTTTTTGGCAATATATCAAATTTGTGCAGTAGTGTGTTGAATATTTTAGGCTTGACCCGGTTAACCAAATTTTTCAAACTAAATTTGTGTACAGGATGGGTTGGGTTATACATATCGGTTTAGCAAACGGTAGTGCGGTGCGGGTGTGCTCGCGGGAAAATCTTAAGACTTGCGCGTGATGATTTATCGGATTTCTCCGCGATAAGCTCCAACACCTCCTTCTCGTCGCATGTATTATTATTATTATTACTCAGTCGTTTTTTGGCTTGAGGGTTGCTACTGCTGCTACGATCGGAAACAAAAAATACACAATGCTGTGGACCCACCGTAGTAGTCTTAACGAGTTTTGTTTACGAGAAACTTAAGTTTTCAGCTGCGTCATAAGAAACGCACATGCTGCAGACGGTATGAACCATGTATATGTACAATATTTACTTATTCAGTTATCCGTAGTATAATAATTATCGGCAGCCCCTTTTGAGGTTGACGTCAAAATAAAAAAACGTCGACATTCAATTTACACAGACCGTGTTTGTTCGAAAACTGAAAATTAATATAACGGACCACCGAAAATGTTATTCTGTTCCGTCAGTATATACATATATGTTTACAATGATCGTTTCATAGTAATTATATGATACTAATATATTTAAGTTTCAATATTCAATACATATATACATAAATACAATGTGTCTCGAAAATAAATAACGTCATTACTCATTAGTATAAATTTAATAGAAAATGTTGAAATCTATTTGTTGTCATTAACACAGTATATTATAATGTAAAAATGATGAAATAGTAACAAAATTTATGTTAGGCGTCTTTTAAATTATGACATTAGTTATCGAACGAAACAACCCTTTATCTTTCAGCTTTAACGGACAAATCGATATCTCACATCGCATTTTTTACTTTTTCGACTAAAACATGAAAAACACAGAAACTATGTCACGTGTCGAATCACATGAGCATTTAATTTTGGATTCAATATACTATTCTATGAATAGGTACATTGTAAAATTGTTGTATGATTAATATTATGTATATAAAGATTATATTTTATATAAATTAATATAATATCCCTACACATATATTATATGCATCATTGTACATAATATATACTCGTTGTCTTTTGTTCGTCATGAATTTAATAATGATGTGCTTATAATATTCGGTGGTGTATAAAACATATATATATTGTATACACCGTAAAAGACGGGATTTGAATTAGACTACGTTATCAGTGCATTACTGGAGATTCGGCCAGTTGTCGATTATTGGAAAGTGAAAGACAAATTTGTTCACTCGTGGCTGATTAACAAATCGATATTGAGACGATTAGAAGGTTCAATGCCAAACGAGAAGCCTAGGCTAAGACTTCGAAGAAAGTGTTTTTTTTTTTTTTATACTCGATGAGAATTGACCAGTTGAGCATACGACTCGACAAATATATTATATTGTTTACCTACGGAATACATGTAATAGAAACATTAAGAACAATATTTGTAGATAATTCAATTAGATAAAAATAGTATAATAACAATTACAACAATTGATGTTAAAAAGAGAGTGACAATATTGAATATAATAAGAAATAATATAATAATTTAGTGATAAGTGTAAATTCTTGTGATGAATAGAAACATCCAAGGTTTTTTTCTAAGAGAAAAATAAGATTGATTATTTTATAATTGAAAAAAAATTAATTATCCATGTTTAAATGACCAGATATACGTTTGATCATACAAGTATACGTATTATGTATTGATTGTTATACGATTAAGTATTAAAGAAAAATTTACAGTTTATATAATACAAGTTATAAACAGTTAATATAGCTATATAATACTGTTATATATATGTACGGAGGAATTAACGCAATTTTTAATCACATATTATTTCGAAAATTGCATTTTTAAGGGTCAAAACAGTTTTGAACTGTAGTTGGATGTATACATTTTTTAAATGTTTCGTTAAATAGGAAATATTTTATTTTGATTTTAATAATAACCATTAAAGATTTTATACTATTATGTAGATTAATAAAGTATAAATAAGTAACATTAAAATATACGACGATACAGCGTTTTTTTAACCTAATTCGAATATCGAAATCGTAATTTTTATCTAACCCACTATAGTGAAGTATTTCGGGTAGTTTGCTTTTTAACCAGCAAAACTTAAAATTATAAATTTGTGAAGAAACATATTTTATCTTAATTAAACGAAACACTTGTTCAACAAATAAAAAAAATAATTAAGAATAACTATTTTTCCTCATTTTAAAAATTATAATATTCAGTATTTAAAAAATTTACTTTCAGCTGCATTTTAAACTTTTTTTTTCTGGAACAAATAGTAAAACACAACAATTAAAGTTACAATTTTTATTTCTTGGATAACAGTAATGTAACATTTTGAAAGTAACTTATATTTATTTATAATAATTTGTCTATACAAGTACCTATAATGATTGAAAAAATTATTGCCCTGATTCAGATATAAATGATCAGTTATACAAATTTCCGCACTGCATTAAGAATTATTAATAGAATTATTAATAGTTGTGGTATTCAAGAGCCTCTTAATAAATCACTCACTGTTATTGCTTTTATTTAATATATTGATATTTTATTTTATTTCTATCATTTGTAAACTAGTATGTAACATAAGAAAGTAAATACAAAATCCCTATAGGTGTATTATAAAAGCGTGGAATTGAACTTAGCAGATATAAGTATAAATAGTATTTTAATATTCTAAATATATGTTGTACACTGGTATATAAAATAGCAACGATAATTAAGTATCAGCTATTTTATCAAAGTTTGGATTATTAAAACAACAATTATGTCTAGTTTTACTTACAAAATACAAGTATTAAACTATAAACCACACAGTTATTTTACAGAGTTGAAATAAAATTGAATGAATGGAATTTAGTTGTATACCAACCAGGGAAATTTCGCTTATGTATTTATTTTTTCAAAAATAATATATCCTGTGTATAGTAGAAAAACGGGATGGTATATTAAAAATAATAAAATCGGATAAAGTATAAATGTTGAGCTCTTATGACATATATATTATTGGAGTTTAGATATCTAAAATTTAACCACGAAGACTACTGTAAATCGTAAACTATAAAATCGATAAACATAAATAATTTTATTATAAATCTAGATAAAGTAATATTGTTTAAAAAAAACTAGGCTTCTAAAATGTTGGTATTTTTTTTAAATTTATAACGTGTAAAATTTGCAGGTTAAACATATGGATTTTCACGGTATACTTAATACATTATAATATTATGTCACTATGTCAAAATACACACTGCTAAGGTTCCGATTATAATTTGTATACTAATAACAAAATATAAAATAAAATATATCAAAAAAACTAATAAATACTAAATATAATAACCATTGACCATTAAAATTGTATACCTACTAATAATAAATTTAATATTGTAAATTGTTTTTCGAGTTTAGAGCTTTATAAGCATAGCTTTGAGATTGTATTAATTATGTTTCTCACTAAATAAATAATACTTATTTCGAGATCAATAAAAAGTTAGTTTTCTTGGCAATGGAAAAAAAAATTTGCTTTGTACATATATAATAAAAATTTATTTATTAACAAACCAATAAGAGATAAATACTTATTATAGTATAATACATAATGCATTTTTCAGACACTTTATTATGATATTCGATTATAATAAAATAAAAATTAATTTTTGATTTTATTTTATAATATAAAACAATATTATATTTATATTCATAGTATTGTTTATTCTATTTGTCAATAATATTACCCTTTTCAATGATTTATATTTTTGGTTAAAACACCCGTAGATCATTATATTAAAAATACAATATTATAAACTTTTCGATGAAATACGTTTTGTATGTTATTATTCGATGGCTAAATTTTACTACAAATGTAATACAATTGTTTAATATTTTAGGCAGTTATATATAATTCAAAATGAAAACTGATATACCTTTTTGTTATGAATAATGAAGTTCTAAGACTGTACATATCCTCGGTTTCTGGTCTACTTTTTCAGACAATAACTTATTGGCGTTTTATCGGCATTTTTTTTTAACAAAGAATGCAGGAAACACGACACCGTGAGAACATCTTCAATATTTCCCGTCTCATTGATATTGCTGTTGCCGATATCGGTTATCCCCTAACCTAGCTTACCCTTTTCCAAACAAGTTTATCAAAACGGTTTGTCCAGTTGTTATACCTTTAAATCTCTTGCGATGGACTGCATAATTTTGTCCTCAGGTGGGCGACGTCACAACCGGCTGATACTTAGCTGTGGTCAAAACGACACACTTCCCCCTAAATGCCGACGGCCACACGTGCATTATTAACCACTGACCGGTGCGCGTGGTATGAAGAAAATGGACACCACGTGTTGCACAGCGCATATTTGAACAAGTATTTAGTGTGATTTCCCGCACGGTGCTTATTTTGTTTTAAACAGATAACAGCACCGAATCGGTCTGGTTAAAATTTACACAAAAATCACATTTATACGGGTATGCACGTATAGGAAAACACGAAAATTTGAGCTTAGACCACTGTAATAGTAGGTTAGTGCGTACACCGTTTCGTAAGCTTCAACGTCAACATATTGTATACACTATATTATACTACATAGTACTGATGCTTATGCTCGAAGCTATCGCCGTTATCTAGCGCAACTTATCTAACCTAACCAATCAATGATGGCTTTAATAGTTGGAGAAGTGTATACGTGTATATAACGATAATCGTAATAATAATAGTACACGAAACCGCGCTTTGGAAGTATATATAATAATATGTTTGGAGGCGCAGACGGCATAGTGAAATAGTAGGCAATGGATAGAGGATGATAGAAGGATATGATGCGAGTAAGGGACGACGTAGGGGAGGAAAGGGATACGGTGAGAACAATGTTAATCCCAGAAGAGTATTCAACTCGCGGTTGAAGTTTATAACGAGGAAGACGTTATGTACGGTTGATGACGGCGACAACGCACAAGACGTGTAAACCGTTCGTCGGGTGTATGTTTATTATATAGATAAGATTCGACGGAGGAGAGTGAAGCTCGGCGGCGGGTCGAAGAAGAATATTGTATTCTGCACGTGAATATGCGTGAACGCGTGATGCTGGTGGGGTTGGTGGTTTAGAGGAAAACAGAAGAGTTGACGAGGACCGAAAATACGAGCACGAGCGCAGATCCTTGTTGATGACAATTCAAGTATATAGCGTATGTATTCTTCGTCGCAACACACCGACTGCGGTGTTTTCATCATTAATATGCATGCGCTCCTCGGTAAGTTTGACGCCGATGACTTTGTCGACTGCTACTGTTTACCACACACACACACACACACACACACACACACACACACACACACACACACATACAATAAATGGTGGCAATATAATTTTCTTCATTTACCCGTGCCCGTGTGCGCGTATTAGCATTACAAAACATTTTCGAATCTTGGAATTCCTATGCATTATCACTACCACCATAACCATACCTACACGGCGACGGTTTTGATGTGATGAATTCTCTTGCCGGATGTGCTGACGACTATGTACCCGCCGATTTGCACCCGCGGCTTCACACAGCAAACTTGCTCATTAAGTAAATTTTGCATACTGACAACAGACTACATATACGTTTATGGATGAAAATTTGCCGCGAGCATCTGTTGTACCCACACGTGGAACGGCTACCACCCTCGTCTCACTGCACCGTAGTGATACTATTTAGTTCCGAGCAGTATTATCGAATATCGATAAGCCTTTATATACGTATAGCCACGATGTAACAATAAATATTTAAATTTACGTTTTAACTGTATTTTACCGTTATCGGCATCCACTGACTACATTGCAGAGCGCTACAGTTGATATCCAAACTATTTAATCCGTATTAAATCCCTAGATTGCTATTAGTTTTTTTTTTTTATGGATTGAAATTATTTTTTCGGTGATAATGTCGTTTGTTTTAATACATTCTAATGAAATCTAAGAAAATATTCCTTAGAGCAGATTGATCGTAAGCTTATTTTTAATTTGTACCGCATTTATGTTATCAAGATCAAAAATCCAACTTTCTAAGTAAGTCCGAATTGGAATATGTCTGCGTTGAATATCTCTCTCGTTCATGTCGTAATTCTTTCGACTCTATTATATTTTACCTAATCTTTTCTATAATTGAATCCTTTTGCTTAAAATATATAAAAAAAATATGCATTCAAGGTGTGCAGATGTAATATGATATACTTTGCTGTCTGCTCAGATTGATTGGAATTTCATTCGAGAATAAAATCTATTATCTATAAATATCTAATATTTTTTGAAATAAACATACTTTGAAAAGGAACATACCGTCGTCGTTACTAATATTGAAGCAACAATTATAATTGTTTAGCTCATACTCAATAAATACTTTTATGTATACTAAATATGATCGAAATTTTTTTGTAACTAGTTCTTCCTTACCACAGAATTGTTGCGCTTTATGCAAGGTTTATTAAAATTACTGGAAAACTATTAAAACAATAATTATTATTATTGTTAACATAATTTGGATTCGAATAATTTAAAATTTATTAAAAGCAATAATTGAATAATATTAATAATAATAATATATTAAGTACCTAGTTATATCTATCGGTCCTTATACAATAGTTCAATTGTCTATAAAATCAAATCTTAAAGATGATCTCACTGAGGAGAATATAGATTAGATTTTCATTTTATCTTTCATGCATGTCCATACCATCTAACATAACGTGTATCTTAATACACATTGTTATTACATCTACAAATTTAATTTTAAGTAATCACGTTATCCTACCACTATATAGACAAAAAGTTATAATTACATTCACACAAATTAATAATACTCCTTTGGTATACTTACTATGTTAATACGATCAATATATTACATTAATGTTTTTAACGTAATAGTTCAAAATAATGACTATACGTGTAATACGTATATAATATTTCTACGATGTCAATATCATTCTGATCTTAAAACCTACTGTGATTCTTTTAATATGTTTAAATAATATTATAATATTGTGCATGACTACTTTTTATGTTGCGGGTTGAGTTGGAAAAGTAAAAATAAAATAATATTTTTATAGTTAGGTACTCTGTATATAGGACAAGTGTCTATTGATTGTCGGCTAACACACTCCCGATTACTATTTCTATCAAATGGGAAACTATTTGATAAATTAGCGATATGGTGTATCATGTCTTTGATGAGTGATTACCACAATATACTTAGTTTTTTTTTTTCTGACTGTCAAGATAAAAAACTTCAATACAACTGATATCTTATAGAAAAAATCAAATAATATTATTAATTACCATGTACCTACAATAGATTTACAGGCCATATGTTTGGACTTCTGCTTTTTATACGATTTAACAATAGATATATCAGGATAAATTTAGTAATTTTATAATAAATGTATTCGCAGCTAAGACAAATGGATTTTATCCCAGACACTAAATCTCAAATTAATCACATAATAAAGACGACGAAGTAAGTAAGTACTCAAATAATTGTAGGAAATATTCATTGTTATTACTTATTATACATAGGTAATTATTTATGTACAATAACTTATAATCTGAAATTTAAATCTAAATATTTAAATATTGAGTGTTGGGTAGTTATAGGTTCCTATCTTAAATTAGTAACACTCGTAAAGGTAGGTATGATAACTCGCAGCCGTAAAACTTAAATAATTTTTAAGGGTCAACGGTATAACTCTTATCCATTACAGTATATTTCTCTTTTCATACCCTTTATCATTGGTATACCTGTTCCCTAGATATTACACATCATGTTTTTATTGCAAATATAATCTATATTATTTTTTCTACTCAACTGTCACGTATTTTATGTAAATGCATGTGTTTATTTCAAAATTAGATAGAAATATGAAGAAGAAAAAAATAACAACAATATTTTTTTATTTCATTTTTTCTGGACATTGATTTTATAATGATAAAATTATTTTATCACTAATGATAATAAAATATAACTACGTATTAAACTTGTATTGGATACAAGAAAATCTTACACTATTAAGTAAGTAATAATGTCTGGAAATCATTAATCGTAGTGTATTTACTATTTATTACTATTAGACTATACGGTTGTTTTCAGTTCTAAGTAAATCCTATTGACTTTCATATTACATTTCGATCTCGTTAGAGCAAACCGCAGTAGGACATTGACTTTTATATCTGGCCTGAAATCGAATAACGTGGCATTTTCAAACTCTCTTCCGAATTTCTAACCGAATGTGTTATATAAATACGTGTATATTATTATAATAATAATAATAATAATAATAACGGTATAATATTATGTTCGTAGTCTCGTATACGCGATTGCTTTGATTATTATCGAATGATAACAATAATATAGTGTATCCATTATTACATACGTTGTTGTTGCAAATATCATTATAGCTCATGTACTCACTATTATATGCGTCTTGTATTATTATAAATCATAGAAAGGGCTGAACGTTTTGCATTTACAAATACAACGTTATATTATAATGTAGTTAGGTACATATCACGCATGTATGGTATTATAAAATGAATGAGGCACTACATTTCTCGACTACCATCACGTCCCCTCCGATGCGTCTCGCGCACTTATAACTATATTTCTCCGGTCGTGCCCACGTTATTATTATTATTATTATTATTATTATTATTCTACGAGTAAACTTGCAAGACCGTGTGCCACAGCGGATGTTCGCCCGGTGTATATGTGTAATGTATATATATATAATAGCACGCGCCAAGACATTTCGGGTTCCGGAAAATTGCGTTTCGCAAACATACATAATACATTATACATTAATACGTACACGTGTGCGCGTGTGTGGGTTATATATATATATATACTCCTGTGTGGAATGCGGTGGCAGTGTAAGAGGTGTACATGTTTTTGACATTTATGTTTGTGCGGGTAGGAGAAGGAGCAGAGAATTGTTGAGACGAGAAGAGGGATGAGACATGTGGAACGGGAAACTATATAAGAGAGAGAATTTCTGTTTACGTACATATTATATATATATGTATACGTATATATGATATACCCGTGTGTGCGAGCTCACGCGTGTGTATATATATATATATATATATATATATATACTATATAGGTATATACAAGCGTTCACGTTTATTTAAGTTCCCTGCTCGTTCTCTCCTCCGCGGCAACTTCTCTTCGCGGAGCAGCTCTTTCGTCTATACCGTCCCACCCTCGCTGTTCACCTATACTATGTATGTATACCCCAAGGTGGTGCGCGCCAGTGAAAACCCGAAATTACTTTTGCCTCGTACACACACATGCACACAATATATATATATGTATATATCGTATATACTTGTAATTCCTCTCGCCCTTCGTCTCCCGCCAGACCCTGGAGCGCACGCGCAAGTGTACGCACACGCTCGTCTCGTCGTCTTGGATTTGTATGCACGCGTACGTGTGTGTGTCCTCTTCGTACGTATACGTAAGGGTTGGACTATACACATATATTACATAATATACATACATACGTCGTGTGTATCGCGAACACGGGGCAGCTGAAGCCGATGCGGTGGAGGGGGGACCACACGGATTGTCGTGTATATATAATATAATGTATACGCCGTATTCGTATATACTGCTTTCGTTCGTTCCGACGGTCTCCCGCCGCAGCCTCCGCGCAGTTACCGCCGGCGGTTCTAAATTACAAAGCGCTCTGGTTTAATCTGTTTTAAACAAGCTCGTTGAAGCTAAGCCAACGTCTTACCGAGGATCCTTTTACCTTGCCCGCCCACCTCTCCGCCCACGACTTCGCCACCGCCATCATCTCTTCCCCTATACGTATATACCATATAATACGTATATAGATCTATATAAATGTATACGTGAACAAATGTGTATTCGTCGTGCACGTTCACCTCCCACCCCATCCCGCCCCCTCGCAACCACCGCCACCGCCCGCACGTGTTCTTACCATATATTACTCTGCCGCCGCGTATTTCCAAAAGTACCAATGCCGCTTCCTCTTCCTCTACGATGTACGCATATATATACCTTTCTACAGAGCCGTCGTGAAATTCGTACACCAGTATTTGCATTTGCAAACATCTTGAAAGCCTTTTAGCCCTGAGAAATGCGTATATACGTGAGAAGGCACGTATTCTTGCATATTAATGAATATACGCCGGTGCGGTCGACGGAAAGTTTGACAAAGTGCCAGCCGTGTGCCGATTTCGCGCACGAAATCACATTGCCGTTTTACGAACAACAATGATAATAATAATAATAATAATAATAATAATAATAATAATAATAATAATATATGTTGATGAAACAAATATATATAATGTTATATACGCACGCACAATCTTAACGTGTACAAAACCTGATACATTTCAGTATTCACATTATAAACATAATATATGGTTCGGGTGAAGTAGTGGCAGCGGCTTCACCCAAACTGTACTATGGGTATTCACTCTCCACTTACCGTTAACATATATTATGTATATATTCGTTTACAACCCATTGCTGATTGATTTTTCATGCATGTATATGTGTTTCACAATGATTATTGGACAACTCAGAAATGTCTAGTGATCGACCGACAACGGATTTATACAGATCACTATTGTATCAAAAAACGATAAAAACATCGAATAAAATAATAAAAAAACTGTATTCATTATAAATTATAATAACATCTAATAATGGATAAGTGCGGTACACGAAACTATTATAATAAACGATTTAATATAATATACTTAAATAGTTAAATATTATTTGTTCGCCAAAACAAGTCTAAGTTGACTATTACTAATTTCTTTTAAATCCATATAGGTTATTGAACTATTACTGAAAAAATAAGTAAAATTACAAAGTGTATTTAATTAAAATTTAAATGATGGAATTGTGAATTAGAAAAATTAAAGCTTTGGAAATACTGCTAGTTAGAATTTGATAAATATTTTTTAAACGTTGAATGAATATACAGAATATATAAATATTATATAAATATCACTGTGAGTAATATTGTTGGCTTATACGTTATCGAAAATACATATAATAAAAGACAAAAAACCTATTTAAATATCCTACAATCTAAATATTATTGACAAAATGAAAATAATATAAATAAATAAAAGATATTATATAGTATATTATAAAATAACATTAAACAATTTAGTCAGTTGTTAGGAGATTATTGACTATTATATTGTTTACGAAAAATAATTATTATAAACAATTTATGTAAAATAACATAAGACGATAAAATAAATGAAATTGTAATATTATATGGTGCAATACAATTTATTGGACAATAACGTTTAATTTATATGTATTTTATTCCGAACAAAATAAAACAATTGTTTCTTTATTTTTTGAAAAAATTAACTATATCGTTTTTCCTATTTTATATGTAGGAAAAATATGATAGTTTTTTTATTTCAATGATTTAATTTTTCTTTGACAATTCATTAAACCTAATTAAACAATGCAATATTAATAATTTACATGCTGTCGACGTTTTTTTCAGTATCTTCACTACTGAGTATATTTTTTTAGGTAATTATTAAAAGAAAAAAACCACAAAATAATGTCCCCGAAACCCAATAATACTTAAGATTAGAATATTATTCCATGTATATACGTCCATGTAGTACGTCAAGTAGTTAACCAAACAGTATACGAATAATTATCTGGTGATTATATAAAATACTACATTGTAATTTGTAAGAGTTAGACTTAGAAATCCAATAACTGCAATTTAAAATTTTAAGGTTGATTCAAGAAAAACTAGAAAAAATAAACAATTAACTTAAACAAAAATGGTTCATAAACGTATTGGAATTACCATTTAATATTTTTCAACGAAAATTGATGGAGAATTAACCTCGAATCATTTTTGAAATTCATGAACCATTAATATAATAGTGATTATATAATATGATTTTAGTAGTTTGACTCAATTACATAAAATACAGTTCGTCTAAACTCTAAATCAGACACTATAATATTATACATTATTAGTTAACTAGGCCAATCAAAAACTAGATAATATAATCAAAATTATTTCATTGTCAATAAATGATTATAGAAAACATGACTCAATGAGTCACAATTATAATTATTTAATTTACCCGAAAATTCGAGTGTACTGAGCATAAAATCGTTAATGTTGGTAGACCGATATAGAAACCGGCATGAAAATAATTGAACATGCAAACATGACGTCCCCGTCGATTTATTTAAGTGCAATATGTCATGTTTTATTTAAACTAATAACATGTTTTCACTCTCTGTGTATTTTAAATGATGTAATAATAGATATAATATATGTATATTAGATATTAAATATATTTATAGATATTAAATTCGTCTTTCAAATTTTTAAGACAGAAAAATATTACTATATAGCTATCATTAAAACAGTAAATTTGTTTTTAAACATATCATTTTCTTTGTTTTGGTTATTTTATTGGAAAAAAAATACCTAGGTGACTTGACAATCGATTATTGACTATTATAAAATTCATAAATTTTGATTTTGTGCACTTTTTATTATTTATGATGGTTTATTATAATTGATGGTGTTAATTATTTTTAATCAAATAATAACACTACGATTAATGTTACTTTGAAGTTTAAACTTCGTGCCGGCAATCAATAATGACTTGCCGTTTACCAACATCACAATATAATATATTATAATGTATATAAATAATATAAAATATACAGTATTAAAAAATTATATAAAACACTTAAATCCGAAAATAAATGTGGCATCTTAAAAATAAATTTCATTACAGAAATGTTTATTTTATATTATTAAAAATATTAAAAAGACATAATCTATGTAACCAGCTGTATCATTTTTAAAAACTTTTGACCATTTTTAAACTGTTTATCAATAACAATAGATAATATTAGTTATTTTTTTTCGTTGTCAAATATTACAGCAGTTAGCATTGCGATTAAATTAAACATAAAGATTAAAACCATACAACTATCTATATTTAAACAGATTAACTATTATGCAACTATAATGAATGTTAGAAATGGAGCGAGAGTTAATGAAAATATTAGAGTCGGAACAGGAAGTAAAATAATATTAGTTGTTTCTTCTTTTTGTTTTATAATTATATTTTATACTTTATTAGTTAAAATATAATAATACAATTGTGTAAGTATATTATATAATTTTTATATCGTATGGAATAAACCATTTTATTTTTTCGCTTTTATTTATGGTTCATTTATTGATACATGTAACTGTGATTTTACAATAAAAATTCATATAAGTTATTAATAAGCTAATTTAGAATTTAATCATTAGTCAGCAGGATCAGGGCCATGAAATCAAAAAATGTTCAATCGTTTTTCGTAGGCATTGATATCTATTATTGCATTCAAATTTAACATATCCATTATGATTACCTATCCTATGAACGAGGTCCACTTCACCTCCTACTGTACAGCAAAGCGAATCCCCGTCCGGTTCTTTTTACCTTTGACCCTCCCCCCCTCTCAAAAAACCAAAAATATTCTCTTTCCTTTCGGAAAAGTTGCTATATAAGGAAATAAGCTAATTAAGAATTTTTAGTTTTACTGCCTCAAAACTAAAAAAATAAAAATAATAACATACATCATTATAAAATTCATACAATTTCTAATTCGTTCAAAATCTAAAACCGAACTAATTATCATTTATTTATAAATATTTTTCCAAATCTTTAATTATAAATCATTTTTAAGAAATACAACAATTCTTTTCAAGTTAAAAACACAGTATATTTCTATGTTAAAAGCTTAACTCTGTAAAAATATAAGATTCATTTTTCACAATCTACATGGATTTATTACATAAAAAAATGATGACGATTCAGATTACATTTTTTTTTTTTTTTTTGAGATTATTTATTATAAGCTTTCAAATTTAATTAGATCATCTTAGTGGCTTCGTTCAATCAGTTTGAATAACTCAGTTATAATTTTGTATTAAATTATTTAAAACAATATGGGATGCTGTAAGAAAAATCAATACGATAAATGCTGAATTGTTTTAGTTGTTCAGTCAGGTATAATACGTAGGTACTCATATTAATATTTTATCACATGTGTTACAACGTTTTTTAATTAAATATTACACGGAGACCTTTTTGCTATTTTTATTGATCCAGCTGAATGAGGTCGAAAATGACGAGCGTTGAGTCTGAACTTTATATCGAACTCCCATTTTTCTTTTTCTTCGAACGTATTCATATGAATTTAACGCTAAAACTAAGAGAAATATTATCAAATACAAAAATGAAAATGCAAAACAATCAAGCTATTTATAAACATAGCAGACATTGGTAGGTATGTCCAAATTAATTCAAATTGATACAAAGTGTTATTTATTGAAATCTTAAAACAATTAATTTTGTTTTCATTTTTGGCAATATCTACAAAGAATGTATCTTAACTAGCTGAAATATTTTATAAAAGAAAAAAATATACTTAAATTATTGTTTTTTAGATTTTTATTTCATAATAATCAATAATTTGTTCCGTGAATATTACATTAATTAGTAGAAAGACATGCGGTGTGAAGGTATATCGATATAGTGAAGTGAAAAAGGGTATACACTAATGCGATATCAGCTAGCGATACGTACCCCTTCGGGGTTAAATTATATTTTATAATTATAATTTTGAATAATTTCTAATGCTATACCTAGTTTACTTAAATTTCAGATCACTCAAAGAAAAATGTACAAAACCAAATAAATGAATAATGTTTTATAAATATAGAAGATGACAAATATAATATTCATTGGGTTTCTGTATTTATATTAGTGTACGAAATGTTAGAATTTAATTAAAAATTTGAAACCACATATGAAAACATAGAAAAATACACTTACGATATATTTTTTTTCTTTAACTTCAATGAAAACATATCGTATTGATAGAATGGATTCGTCCACAGTAATCAGATGATGGATCGTAATTACATTTTGATACAATCACCGCCGCAAGAACCCCTAAGTATGCACATTAAGATTGTACGTCCTAAGTGATTGTGACTATATTAAGAGGGATCCCAATGAATTCATGTACGGTTTATGCCATCAGATACAAAGTTGGAATCTAACTTATTCGAACCGGAAAATTGAAAAGGGTTTTAGCACTTTACACATATTATACGCACTCGCACACACACACACACACACACACACACACACACACACACACACACACACACACACACACACACACACACACACACACACACACACACACACACACACACACACACACACACACACACACACACACACAAACACACACACACACACACACACACACACACACACACACACACACACACACACACACACACACACACACACACACACACACACACACACACACACACACACACACACACACATACACACACTCACACTCACTCACATATGTCTATGTAATATAGGCGAACTCTTAGTTTATCAGGTCTCACGCGGTATTAGGAGTAATTATCCCACAGCCTTAATGGAGTGTTTCTACAGCGAACCAACGTCTTGTTTGCGCAATCTCGGAAAAAGTTCAAAATCCATATATACACGCAGGAAGGGGTGTGTACGGTGTGACGTTACAGGGGAAATTAATCGGTAACAACCCCTTTGAATGTTTTCCCGGAGATTTCCTACCGAAAGTGTCCATCAACTAACCTTTAACATATACATACATAAACAATAGTGGGAGTGGCAAGGTAATTCTACTGCGAGTACCGACAATTTATCGTTTTGTTAATGGCAACGGTAGTAAGACCCATGGGTATAAATTATTCTCGCTTTGTGATACTTAAGAAATTATTGTTAAAGATATTTTAGCAAATCAGCTATAGTATTGTGTATTGCTGAAACTAATGAGCGTTTGGAAACTAACCATTTCCAGGACACGAAATCAACGTAGCTGTAATATTTGTAGCAATAATATTAATTTATACTTATTTTCAAAATATTAAATGAGATCTACCAAATTAAATATCCATATGCTAAGGACTTTCGAATAGTTGTGAGACATTAATAATTCAATATAATACAGTGAATAAACATGTAAGGTAAAATTAATTAAAATACGAATAACTATACCTAACTTTAACATTTCAATACTTATATGACATATGAATCTGAAGTACTGAATTTTGTCCTAATGGAAGTTTGTGTAAAAGTAAAAACTGGTCAATTATTATTACCTAATTCAACATCATTTATTTTTAAAATGTAACTAGAGATCATGAATAAATTATGAATAAATTGTTATATTTACATAATAATGTCTTATTTTTAATCCTTATTACTTGAAACTTTAGAGGTTTATTCATATTTTGAATAATGCGGTGTTATTCACATTGTATGAATTTCAATGTCATTCAAACTTCATGAAAAATATTTCAAAATATTTTTTATATGAAGTTTAAAATGTAAAAACCACATTAAACTCAATTTGAACTTGGTCGACATTTGTTGAGAATCATCGTATTAAATGTAACATGACTCTGTATTTTAGAATTATGTTCAAATTTAAAGAAACCTATACCAATGTCCTAACCGTTTCAATTGACCCACAAGGTTACACCTATAATATTATAGAATATGATATGATTTATAACATAATCTCTCTGAGGACGATGGTTTTTACACAAACCAGGCTTTTACGATTTGGTTTTTATCATATAAACACTGAAGATAATTCTGTGACTTGACATAAATATATAATGAATAGGAAAATCTGTAATCAAGGCTGAAGTGTTTTCCTACTATACTCGTGTTAGTCTTATTACTAATATAAATTTTAAAACAACAGTAAATCATCATTCTCAGGAAATTATTTTTAGTGCATGATGAATACATAGTAATATGGTATGAACGTATACATTTGATATAATATAAATATGCAATAAATGTTATTTGTAAATTTAAATATCTGATATCTAAAATATTACCTAAGTTATTAAGTGCATGTGCATCGCGTAAAAAAATTCTTGTACCAAGACCGTTTAAACTCAAAATTAAGGAAGTACTTAAATTTATTCTAAAAATGGTTTTACTATGGTTAGAGGGTTGAAAATCAAAACGAACATCGTTGTCATTCAATTTCTAAAACACTTCAAACAGTTAAAGAAAAATGTTAAATATTTTCAAATACATGCTGGGTTAAAATTATTAATATTTGTCTAGCTCTATGCAGAATGTAATATAAAACCTAAATATGTTATCAAAACTAGAATTTTGTGGGGTATCGTAATGCAATGTCATATAAGATACATATATCTAAATATGTGGATACTATGAATTAGTCTAAACTTGAAACGCGAGCTATAGTAATAAATAATAACCGTTTGTTTTGTCGAAACAATCTGATGATCCTCATCCAATAGCTTTGTGTAATTCAAATTAGAGAGCCCATTATAATGAATTTCCGTTTTTTTCCTATATTCAAGGTGCAACACGACATAACACATTAGTGGAAACAGCGAAACGTACAGACGGATGATATAACACGTCATAGACAAATCGGAAAAGAGGTGACAATTAGTACGTACCAGTAGGTATATAATAATACTCGGGTTAGTGGAAAATAATGAATCGACACATTCATCGAGAACAGAACGAGTTTGAAATTTTCCAAAACCGTCCGCGTCATGTTCAACACAATAATAATATATAGTATGTACATAACAATATTACCAACAGTTCGACGTGTACCACGGCAAGACGGCCACGCTTTCGATTCGGCAGCAGAGTTGCAAGTATTGCGTGTATACAGGGGATAGATACGACGGTGCGTCGTCGTGTGTACAGCATCCGTATATTATAGCGGCAAAGGGGCTGCGGCTTGTTCGACCCTTTTTCCGACATGGCCGAACAAAAAGGGTACACACTACGCGTGTGTTTGAAAAGAGATTTTTTTTCTACACTTTTTTTCTCATTATTTTCCATCCCCCCCCCACCACTACTCTCGACGTGCTTTTATTTATTTATTTTTTTTTTTTTTTTTACGGTTTTTTTTTTCTCTGATCATCGACTCCCGAGCGCCAATGGCCGTGCTCGGTCCGCGGAAAAAATGCGCCGGCAGCTATGCGCGTGGTGTCATTTTTTGTCGGGCCGATGCGAGCTCAGCCGAGAAAAATGTACACGGAAATGAGAACGAGACCACGGGTGCAGTGTAGGCGGTGTAAGCAGTAATTGGTGGGGCGAAAAAAAGTTGCGCGTTTACGTGTGTGTGTGTGTGTGTGTGTGTGTGTGTGCAAGTGTGCAAGTGTGCAAGGTGACAATAGGATTTTTCGCGCATAGGCACGGATTAAGTTTTGCAGTGTATCGATGGCTTGGGAATGCTGCGGTATGCGTCCGGTAACCGCAGTAGGTGACGATCGGATTTCGCGGCCGTGTAAATGTTTCAAAATGACTAGCTGCAGTCAATTTTATAATACTATACATTAAATCTTGTGGTCATCTTCCGTCGGCGTCCGCACCGCGTAACAATCATAACGATTACATTGTGCCTCGACGGGTGAATTTTCGACGGATTACGAATACGCGTGAAGGTATACACATACCCGGATTTGATCAGATCAGCGGCACATTTGATACCAGCTGAAGCATTTCTCGTTAAGAACGATCGACCACAGTCGCAACATATCGTACGGATACGACTATAAGTAAGTACGCTTAAACCGTGCAGGTCCATTCGGCCGCTCATCGTTCGTATTTCACCAACCGTACGAAAATCGAACAATGTTTTATGTATTACATTATATTATGTACGTGAAATATGTTTTCGATTAACCCTCACCCCATTCGCCAGTCGTCAATCGAAACGGATAAGGTTGAATTGAAAAAACGTAACGGCCGAACAGCAATCGACTCAAAAATAGCTAATAGTTGAAATGTACAAAACTAATAAATTTAATATTAAACTTATTAATTATGAATAATGATTCTAGTATTATTCAAAAAAAAAAAAGAAAACTAGCAATATATTGCATTTTTAATAACCAATAGTTTAAAAGTGTCTAGCATTTTCTTGGAATTATACATAGGGAAGTAAAACCACTCGCTACGCTGCCTACCGGCTTCGCTCCCCGTCTATAGCCAGTAGGACGTAGATAATAACATTGATATACAGTTGTCGGTACAGTACCTTCATTTTAATAAGTTTTAGTAATAATTTATAACCATCATTTATCGAAATATACTAAAAATGTTTTCTTATATACCCTGATTAGTCATTAAGATTACAATACCATTAGATTTATTATAAGATATTAATTTCACCTTTTTACCCGAGTGCAGTTCATCCGTTTTCATTTAAGTAAAACGTACAATTCGACTATCCCCGTCGAAACGTCGTATTCTAACGCTTTAGAATATCAATATCTTTTCAAACTTAATGTTTTTTTGATGTTTTTCTGTAGCTCAACATATCTTTTATTGGTATTACAGTGCCATTAGTGATGATATTATGCACCGTATTTCGTCGAAAAATAACCTTGAAAAAGGAATTCAAGTAAATAAGTCCACAACGTTTTGAATCGGTAATAAGTTTCCAACTAAAATAATGTTTTTATTGATATCGTTACCGATGTATACGTACGTTGATTTACTTTAATTCCGCAAAAATGTGTACCTACTTACTTTTAAAATGGCGGGTAAAATTGCAAAACACAAGTGACTTCTCGAATCACGAGGAACGATCGTTTTTCTACGTTGTAAAGCTAATCATTGTAATGTGTATACACCTACGTGACAATAACGCTATAAAATGATCTCATTTGTGAAAACAAACAACCAGGATACGGGTGGTTTAATGTTTATTATTCTTGTTCGAATTAAAAACAATAGCAAAACCAAACGAAAGTGCGAAGCAAACCATATATATAACTGTTTCGATTTTTGCTCGTTGAAAGGAACAAAATGACATTTGGATTCTTTATACTGTGGTAATATTACATAATTCATGGTTTAAACTTTAAACCATGCGAAAAGTAAGTTCATGTTGCTTTCAGCTACTAAAATACCGGTCGTTCCTTTATTTACACTAACTATGATTATGGTCATCGGTTGATAGGTAAATAATTTAATCCCATACAAAACGGATTTTTCCCAAACGCATACAATATACTTAGTATCTACGTGTGTTACGTAATTCAGTGAACGTCGCTTATTGGATTCACTTTGGGACATGACCATTTCAGTCCATTAACCGAATGAGCCAATAAGGCGAATGACCAAAAAAAAATTTTAAAATTAAAACCTATTTATTATATATTTTAAAATATTTATTGATATGTATAAATTCAATTAAAATTAAATAAAATACTATGTAGGTATATATATTTAAACGTTTTTAATAATGCAAAATAATTTAAACATTTTTTGATAAAAATTCATCTATGGTTGATTGGATTTTCCCTTCTTCGGCCAACTTCATTATCATATTTTTGTAAGATTTATGTTGCTCGAATATGTCAAAATCGCCTCTTTGCTGAATCCTTCTACGTAGAATTTGGTTTTCCATCAGGTTCCTCTTAGTCACTATCACTATCTACATTCTCTTTTAGCCGTTTTGATAGTATTTCATCACATATCTCTTCCTCGGTAACGAGTTCAGTAGTTTGGACTTCTTCGTCTATATTTATCTATTCATTATAAAGTTCAGTTATTCACTACTTGGTTTATCGTGATAAAATGTATTTTATCTCTAGAATAAAAGCAACCGTACCGGTATCAACTTATTTCGAATTTACAGTATGTTTATTTAATATTTATGTAATACATAATATGTACATATTCTTTATCTAACATATTTATTTATCTAATTTTTAAATGACCCTATTAACTGTCGTGTGAGTCTAATATACGATTTTTTCGCTGAGTGTTAATATATAGGCAAATCGGGACTAGCCGTTTTAAGTCTAATAGGCGAATGAGACAATTAACCATGAGTCCAATAAGCGACGTCAACTGTAATACTATTTTCACTAAAACGCTTAACACAAGACCAAATATAATAAATATAATTTAAAAAAATTAACTTTATCATGTATGGAAATTGTATTTTTTCTAAAAAATAGTAAAACCATAAGACAAAATCCTTTAAACTGAAATTATCGCGTAGCACCTTTTTTTATATCTACAGTGGGAATTTTACGAATAATGAGAAATTTTATTGTATATTGTACTTGATTAAAGGATGTAATATAAATCTTTATTTTTCACATCGTATCTGTAATTTAATCATTATTAATTAATTAATAAGCCACATCACAACTGTTGATTATGAGAATACATTTTTAATGACATGAAACGATGATATTATAATTAAAAAAAATCTAATCAAACAACATTAACGGTTTGTATTCAATACTATTGGATATTGATTAATACTAAAATGCCAAGAAAATCAATTTCGATTAATCGATTTTGTTTGGTAAAATGTATATTGTACAAACATAAAAAATAATCGATATACTCTAAATCGATACCTGCAGTTTTTACCGTAATATTACGCATATGCACTGAGTTTTATTATGTTTCGTAACTATATATAGACGTTGTTCCTAAGACGACACGTTATTATGTCTATTAGCATATAAATTGAAATTCGCATTATTTTGTAATTCAATGCGTAATTCAATTAATGCAATATTTTGTAATTCTTTTGGTAAAAATAAAAAACTCTCCTCAAAACAATATCACCTTGCTATGGCCGATACGATAAGACGTACATTTTAAAGCTTGTGCGTACCTATACGACGTACACCCACAGTAAAAACTCATCCGCTTGTTCCGGCGACGGCTCGAAAAAGGTTCATCTTATTTAATACAACCGTGCCGTTATTGTATATTATATTACTATATACGAATAAGCAATAGTATATATACTTAACCGGTATCGTTTTTGGTTGATCCGAACCCATTTTATTATGCGACCTTTTCAAGACCCGAACGGGACCGTTATACCTAATGCATCCAGTGTTTGAAAAAAAAAAAACCGGACCGTGATGACCGTATTATAGCATTATATAATATATTTTTATTATGTGTCTTTTCGATATCGTTTCCCACGAAGAAGCGATCGGCCGAACTGACCGGTTCGATCGGCAACATATGTAACCGGTCCATCGACACATGGGAACGTCGTACGATTGCGCCGGACACCCCCTTTCGCATATTAGTGTGTGACCTTTCTATGTATACCCACCGTACGTACTCGTCATGATTCTCAAATACGGACGACGAAAGGTGATTTTATTAAGCATGCTCAACCCTTCTTTTTAACCATAAACTATGCATATTTTCAAATCCCAATTTATGAAAAGCCTACATAAGACAATATTACATATTTTATAATATCCAAACGCACCTAAGTTTTTTTCATCTCTATGGGAGTATAATCTTGCAGTTGTATCAACTTTTGTTTTTTATAGAAACACTATTTTTTTTTCATGTGAATGATTATTCAGTTTATTTTTCTGGAATCCTGGACTAATATAATATAATCAACATTCAGATCAGTACTTTTCAAATTATTTTCAAATTATTTTAAACTGTGTGTAAAAAATGTGAACTAAATAGGTACAATAAATTTGATAATTTATTATTTATTTAATTTAATTGATAGTAAATTGTTTCTTTTATCATACTAGAATTTGTATTATTATATATATATATATATATATATATATATATATATATATTTATTACTAGGTATTATTAAAATTATGTATATTTGTATATTTTCATAATTCAATTTATTTTTTATTTTTTTAAAGAAAATTTACATAATAATCAAATATGATAATTATCTAATATAGGTACAACATAAGTGTGAATAATATAAGATAGCTCATGTAAAAATTATAGCCAGTGATAAAGCCAAAAGTGATATATTGTTTTAGCTTAAATTTTAATAAATATTTTAAGACATTTTCTTTTACGACGATTAGATGGGATTTGTGAGTTGTGTATATGATAATGTTTGTGATATTAGAAGGTTATCATGGATTTGCAGTTTACAGTAAACTGTTTTGTGATGATGAATGCCTAATTAGTTAAATAGTCGACTGTTTTAATTTTAAAGTCTGAGTATATTGTGAAGTTTCGTACATATCAAGGTGTTGAGGTTATTGCATGTGGAGAGAGGTAGATCGATTAAAAACTTAATTAGTGTATCTAAATTTAGAACTGATTTGCACAGCCCTAGATTTGAATCGAATATACCCACCATATGAGTCAAGACTTTATTGATAAAACAATCAATTTAATTATTATTATTGTGATTAAACTATAGTCGAAAGGAGTACTGTGTTGAACTAGTATCGTTTTCGGGTCATCTGAACCCATTTATCACGTGACCTTTCTCCACATATGTGACCCGGACGGGACGATACATCGAGTGTTTGAAAGAAATAAAAAACCGGAACCTTGTTCGTTGTTGTCACACCAAACGATACATGACAATATTTTGCGAGCTTCCCAGGGTTCTAGTTACAGAATATTGAAAACTGGTTGGTCGCGTCGTCGATGAACACAAATCACGTGTAACGTGTTCGCGGTAAAATGATTTCAGTTACGATTACAACCTTTTTAACACAGTCATCCATGATTACTAGGGCTGGGATTTATATGTAATAATAATAAAAAACCAAAAATGTGTACATATATTATTGATTACAGACAATTTTTACTTTTTCGACAATCACGACGGGGTAAATCGTACCGTAAAAACAAATAAATCCTAGTTTCAATGCGCACAGAAGAATGGAAATTATAATTTTCACGACAATATTTATTTAACTAGTTTGTTTTTGTAAAAATACCATAAGGCATAAGCTATAATATAATTTTATTATTTACCTACATGAGAAACATATTTAACACTGATTTGGTCTGTAATTGTATGGCGTTAACATCGATAACTCTTTTGGTACTAAGCTCATTTATACATTACTTTCAATTGCCTCAATTTGATAAGTAAAAACTGACTTAAATTTTAATTTTTAACGAATAAAATAAATAAATATATCTCGTATCATAAAATTACATACTTATAAGACATTTATTTATTTTATAATTAATAAAACTAATTATTCCTTGTCCGGGAGATGTTTTATAATGAAAGACATTACTATTTCGATGTAAAATAAAAATTTAGGTGGGAAAAAAAGCATAGTTAATGATATTAATTATTTTATTAATTCATTTTTAATTATTTATACTGTATTAATAATTTACATATACCTCAATCAGTAGTAATAATTAAAATAAATGCATTAATCAAAACAAATAATTAATAATAAGTTTAATAATATTTCCTCAACATTTCAAATGAATCGTTGGAGCACTTTTGGCTGATCAATGAGTGAGTGGTATTTAAATTTGATACAATATGATATAGATTGTGCATAAATTAATTTTTTTCTCTAAATCAGCTGAGTTTATTTGAATCTGAGAACCACTCTAAATTCATTTTAATGAATAATAAGTAAAAGGGCATATTGTTTCGTAGTTTTACATTATTTAAGAATCAAATTTTTAATTTATTTATAACCTTACAAACTTTTATCCACGCGCATTTAACACAATGGTTAAAAGATATTTAACCATAGGTTCAACTAACAAAAGGTTAGAATAAATTATCTAAAAATGTAAAACAATAAAGGTTTAACATTCAAGTATTTTTTCGGGTCATCCGACCATAATGTACAGAACAAAACCGTTATGATATGCACAAAAAGACACTAACAATTATACAACAATATAAAATACCGATATGTGTTCTCCTTGATACGTAGTTGTTTCGACTATGCCCTGCACGTATAAAAAACGTGACGTTCTACACTCAATCAATACTATTCATATTCCTTTTCTCGATCGATTAATCAGATATTAAATATTAAATAATAATTTATTATGACCTTAAAAACAATGAAAATCGGACGGTGGGAACAAAAATTGTTTGTATAATACGTTGCTTTCAAGACATTTTATTATTTTCGTTTTAACGAACAAGAAGAGTACCTAAATTTCTATAGTAAAAAAATGTGATTGATAATAACTTAATAACTGTGCCTTATTGTTTGCCCGATCATCTATGATAATATTCTCGCTAGTAGAAATTATGCAATTGTGTCAGACGCATCGCCGGAAACCGTCGTTTTCGTACATTACTATAGAAACTTCCAAACTTCCAGTTCCTTATTAATTAACGACAAATACATCTCGTCTAATGATGAAGTATGTTTGATCGTCACTGTTGTATGTTCTGCGGTTGGCAGAATCCAATGCTTAACGATTGCTGTTGGTTGTATAAGTTATGTAAAGTTCCTGTTCAGATTTGTTAATTAGACATCCGTGTATAGTGTATTAGACTGACGAATGTCATAAGATGATTATCACATAGCCTCGACATTTATGAGCAGGCGAGCTGCGTATACACGGAATTCACTTGCATTTTCCAATGAATTTCGTAAATCACATTTCAAAACTTAACAGCATTTTTTTCATGCAACCAACCATAAAAAAGGTAGGTATAGAAAAATATATATTTATACACTGCTGTTATTACACTTGATTATTTTAACAACGTACGTGTACAATGTCAGATATAAGTATATAAGTATATAAGTATATAAGTCAGATATATCAGTTACAGATATAAATCAAACATCAATATAGTTTATAAATATTTACACATACCTATGCTTAGCAATAGTAGTTTACTGAATTAAAATAATTAGGACACTATTAACAGTAAAAACAATCACATTATAAATCAAAGGACTGTAGTGACGTATTAATATGACATTGGATTGTTTTGCATATTTTTCCATTAAAATAATACGTAAAATACAAAAATATTTTCGTGTAGGTGTTATAACAATATTATATTAGTATTATTATAATAGTACTCACTAACCGCAAACGTACCTACGTTGAGGGTTCACGGAGTATACGGCAGTAGACTCCGAACGCAAACCCGAAAGTTTTTTTGTCCCACTACGTGTATTTCTCATTTTCATGTTTTCAATCACCGATTTGGTTTCATTTTAATAGTTAAACACGAACACGTAATACTATATGTCTATATCGACATACCAACCAAATTTATATCCATATTTACTAATTAAATGTATAAATAACCGGATTATTTATTGGATTCAGAATAATACACACCATTGTCGATGTATAATATCATGTATAATATTATCACCGTTATATAGTGTAAAAATTACAAAGATAATTTGTATACTATATAAACACAATTTTAGAACATTTGAATTTAAATATTGAAAATCACTGCAATTATAGTAGTTTTCCGTCTATTTTTTTGAAAAATATAACCAAAAGATTAATTTATCAAGGTATAAATTATGTAAAGACGATATGATATAAGCCTTTGCATCCTTTGTACCACGCACGCTTGTGGGACCAATAACCAAATAATTATATTCCACATAAATGAAAGAAATAATCACATCTCTGAAATAAGTAAATATTTTTAATTTTTCTACTTACTCAACATTCTTTAATGTTTAAACACCCTTTTGTTATTATTGTTGTTGTTGTTTTTTTTTTGTATTTATTAAGTTATGTAATATTATATTAATGATTTTATCCAAAAAATATGTCAACCATTAAGTTTTGTTTACTTTCGTTTTAGTATATTAGTTGGTTCTATAAATAAAATTATACATACCTCGCATAACCATTATGTTTAGTCAACAATTCATTTTTTTTTTTTATTTATTGTATTTATAAAAAATAGCACAATTAAAATTTAAAAAATATTCATGACTGTTAATAATAAACTAATAGATATATTTTTCTTTTAAGCTTTTGCACATTACACTTGATCCTTTTTTGTATCCGAGGGTGACATATATTGTTTGGCAATCTACTAGTTTTTTTAGAATAAGTTTATAATTGCTAACATTGTTTGTATTGTAATATGTTATTAGTAAAAACAATATGGATTATCGTTAGAATATATAACGTACAATGGTGTATTTAGGATTTTTTCAAGGGGGGGTGGATATATATCGAAAAATATTTTATTTACCTGAAAAGGACTTCTTAGATTTCTCATCTTATCCCTTCACAATACTTCTCAAAAATGTAGTGATTTATTATAACTTAGTTATTATAATGTAGTTATTTATTATAATATACACAAATCAAATTGATTAAACTTATTTTGTTAAAAACAATAATAGGTAACGACTAAGTATATTAAAACATAATATGTTAGAATAAAAGAAGTCTATAACCAAATATTTTATGTTACAAAATATTTTTTTTATATTACATGATATATTATAAATACCTAGTATATTACATTTAATATTTTTATTTTTAACACAAAATCTAATTACCCCCTTTTTACATACATATCTCATAAATGACTTCATCTGAAGAAATTTAAATGTTTCCATGACCTGACAATAAAGTCAACCCATTTAATCTACTCTTATAATAAAATTTACAAATCTTAATATTTATACCTAGACCTAGTTATAATCTAATTTAATTAAGGTAAATATTAAAGAAGGATAAAATATTTACTTCTGTTTTACCATTCCTAAGATACAACTCAATCCTTTTTAAAGAAGAAAATAATGCTCTAAAAATAATCATTGCATACGGATAAAGTTGGATATCCATATAAATTTTAAGAGAGGCTAACATAGTAACATATTTAACATGTAAGCCGTTGAGGTTTCACCAAAAATACAACATCATTACATGAAAAAAGAACAATTCGAGAGCTTATATAATACTTGGTAATGATCATACCGATGATAAATACCTAGGAAAATTTAAAACAAAGTTTAAGACAGAGGTCCTATAGGCATATCTCCTATATTCTCCTCTTCATAAGTAAACTATTGTTAACTTAAAGCTTTGCATAATAATTCGAATGAATAAAGATAGTAGGATTGTAAACAACAAATTATAAAATTAAAAATGACCTATAGGCTGCAATAAACATTAAAATTCTACACTATTTATACTCATTGGGTTGGTTCAAATTTCGATATTTTTAACTCTCAACTAAAACTTATTGGATTTACTATCACACTTGCTTAAGTTTTAATATTGTCAACATTTGAATTTTCAAGAGGATTAAAAGCTTAAATCATATAGTATTATAAATTAGTAAAAATATTAAAATAATTAGTGTAAAATATATTTATGGTATTAATATTTATCAGAATACAAACATTAGTATTTTATTGATTGTAAATAGTAACTTAGTATTAATTTTATATATATATATATTGGTATATAAAAAAATAAACATAAAACTACCTATTTAACATAGTGTAACATTTAAATTCCACGGTCGATAATTTCTTGTAACATACTACACATGGTCTTATATATATATTGTCGTACATAAGACCATGATACTACACATTAAAATAATTAAACATTCCGTGATAATAAATAATAATCTTGAGAATCTCACAAACCATCTGGAAATAATAAATTTTATTAGCTTTAACAATATACAATCGTGTCCAAGTGACCGAGTTTCATATAAATTCCGAATTTAATTAACTTAGCCCGCAAAGACAATTTTAAACAACCCAACGGCTGAACGGTATCAAAACGAAATGACCGGTAATTAGATGGTTTTAACGGAAATTAATATTGGATAATGTATTATTAAAAGTCTCTAAAAGCTAACAAAAAATTAACTGTGATGTTGGTAACTATTTCCTACAACGTAATGTTCAAAAAACCAAATCATGAACTTTACATGTACCAATAATAGACCTAGTTCTAATCGGCTAGAAATAAAAAAAAAAAAAACAACACAAATTTGTAGGTGAAATGAATTTAAATAAAGCGAAGAAACTGTAAGATATGTTGTGATACGTTTAGGCACTATCAATAGAATATTGTTCCAAATTCGATATTTATGTCGCAAAAGCACAACATTTTACTGCATCCATAAAAGTTGTTGATTTGATTTTTTTTCCAGCCATTATGCCCAAAAACAAATGCGTTTACGTATCATGAACGAAGCCACGCGCTACCTAAGATAATAAACGTACGATAAGTATGAATGAGATGATTATCATGCTTAAGAACCAATAGTACCTACGCACCAACGCACCTATATACGGTACACGAAGTGAAGAGAAAAAAAATAACTTCCGTAAAACTTTCTTCCGTGCACAATTGGTGTGTATATATATATATATTATATAGTAGCGTGATACTGGAAAAGGGAAAACCGCATTGTAGGAATAACTATACATTCTTGGGGTCGCTGTGTTTATCCCCGATCGCCCACTAGCCCCCCCCCTCCCCGCGTCATTCGTCCACCGGTCCGGATTAATTAAATTTATTCGCCGCATTCTTGTGCTAGTCCTATAGCACGACATGTATACAATATAGATATACGTGTACCATACGCCCAGCGGTGACGGCGAACACACAGCAGTCGGACTCTCCACCCTTAAACCCGCGCGCTCCGAGCACCCGGCGGCCCTGGTGGTACGCGACGGCCGGGCCACGGGGGAAACATTAAAAACTTTTCTCCCAAGTAAAGATAAAGGGACCCGGTGGCGGAGGCGCTTCGTTCGCCGTTATAATAATATAATCCTTGGGGTTTATTTATGGCCGTGCAAAAGTTGTATGAACACGCGGGCGCGGGGCAACGCGCGCGCCTTGGTCTGAGATAATGCGTTGGGTAAAAGTAAAGGAGGAAAGGGGTACGGCGGTGGTTTAGCTTTTCCGCCATGTTTTTGCTACCTCATTACTTATGCCTCCCAGAAATCCTTCCCCACCGTCCGCCCCTCGACAACTCACCCGCGGCTCTATTGTTGCGTGCATACTGTATAATAGTTGTTTCTACGGGGCCGCAGCGTATATATATATAATGTGTGTGTGTGTGTGTGTGTGTGTGTGTACATTATAATAATATAACGTCTTACTTCGCGCAGGCGAATTCCTCCTACACTATCCTTCTGCTTCCAAGACGATAACGAAAGCGGTCGTGTGTTATAACTAGCGTCGGCGGAAGGGTTGGGACCCCTGTACGTCTTTTGTCTCTCGCCCGTCCGCCTCGAAAGACTTGTACGCACGCGTTTTGTACATCGCACACACAACTTTCCACGCCACACCGTCGGTCGTTTTGTCGTCGTCGTCGTCTCCTTTTCCTCTTCGGTGCTATATATATATATATATATATATATATATATAAATACCATCGGCGCACGCATGCACACCCACCGATACCTCCACCCTCCCCCCACCCCGGACATGAGTGGTTGGCCATTGTCATTTCCAGTAACGCGGTAATGCGGTAACTTGAAGTATTCTCCGGTATAGTGTGATTTGTGCATCGTCCGCAGAGGTTGGCATACGGAACGCCTGGCGCTTTTGATTGAAATAGCTAGAGCCAACCCGATAAACGGTGATTTAAGCAATATTATTGTATAAGGGATTTTGCAGCGTGCGTGTGCGTTACAGCAGATGGATCTGAGCGTAGAAAGTGCGTTATGAGTTTAGGTAGTTCTCTACGCCAGCAACCGTTAATTTTTTTATAGACCAAGGAATATTGTCCCTCAGTCATCTGGCGCATATACTATCGGTAATGCATTTGTTTTGGTGGAAGAGATCGACGCGTGCGTTTTAAAATAAAATAATAAAATTTAGAAAAAGTGGGCCAAGATTCCATCAAGGTCTGTTGAAACTCTTCAGTCAGGTGAAATATAGCTAGCGATGCATGTATTGCTGAATAGGTCTTTTGAACTTTAAACCAATGTACATTGATCTCAAAAAAAAAAAAAACTATTCCGAGGTAAAGAGTTTGTATTTAATATAAAGAAAAATGGTATTGTAGTATAACCTAATTTCTTATTAAAGTAGGTAAGTATAGGTTTAACTTTTAGTAGTAAATTTCAACGGCCTACAAATAGCACCAACTTCATTAAAATATTTTCGAAAACTATGATATGTCTATAAAGTGCAAAAAGAAGTACCCAGTAAATTTTTCAAATCGTTATGACAACCAAAATAATTACCAAATAACTAATATCATATTATATCTAATGGAAATATGGAGTAATGCGTGATAACTGATAGAATACTAGGCGATGCTGAGTTCAAAACCCGTATTCAGGTTTAAGTTTTTTACAATATTTACACTATTTTCTCTATTGTTCAGAAAACTGTGGATATATTCAAAAAACTTCTCTCTCAAATTACCAACTGTTAATTCCTTATCAAAAAACTACCAATTTTCATTATTTTATTAGAGTAACCCTTCTGGCCGAAATCGTATACATCGACAAAAAAAAAATAAAATAAATAAACATCATGATAAAACCAACTGCTTGTTCCATTCAGAATAAAAAAAATCTATACATATTATTAGCCATAAGTCGTGTTACTAAGCTCTGCACTCGTACGGTAATTTCCTCACTCGTACAAAAATAATATGTTTATAATAGAATGGAAATTGAATTTGTCGTCCACACAACATGGAATAAGACGATGCGAGATCATCGGTAATTATTTCGAAATCTATAAATGTTTCAGTCTCCTCCTAACGCGACGATTACAAGTACTTGTGTGGTAGATGCCTTTTGAACTAGTTTCGGTAGAATGAATTTCACTATCGTCATTATGTATGAATTTGTTGAATTAATCTTTAATACACACCGTTTACACTACGTCAGAACCAGATCGTGCACGCAGAATTTCATCCACGTTTCACGCACAATTCTATCCGATCACAGTTTTCGCTTAGGTTTTTACATATCTCGTTACAGCTATCACCTCAAACTCAAACTCAAACTCAGCTCAACTCAAACGGACAGCAGAAACGGGTCTACCCAAATGTGTTGCTTGACACGCAACCCCCGTGACTCTCTGAGAGCAACGGCGTGGCATACGAATCGTACACGACATCTACAATCTGCAAGTCTCCGCCGCTTACCAGCAGCAGCTCGCGATTCCGGATATCAGGGTGTGTCATATACGCCGATTGAATCAATGTATATACTCGCACACAAAAGAAATTCTGTCAATAGTTAAATGATCATAAACTCTCTGCAAGCCAGATCAATTATTCAGGAGGGGCAAATCGAGTTGTAGGAGGGAGCTATAAAAAAAACCTATATTATAACTAATTTCATTCTATTTTTACAAATTAATTACAATGTTCTAAATTTATGATTAAAAAATAATATAAATAGTATTAATATAAAAATAGTTTTAGATTTGACTTTTACAAAATATTTTTTTTATTAATTTTTATTAAAGTCTTATAAATTAATATAGCTGTAGTTGTCTATTATTTTGGTTGTTGAAATCCATTAGTAATTCTTCTACATTTAAGTTTTCAGTCCGTTTGGATTTAAACGCCAATAAAGCCAAGTTTGAAAGTTGGTTATGTTTCATTGACTGCCTTTGTAGATTTTCAATACATATATTTATAAAATTATCGTATGATTACCACCATAACCAACTCACATTTAAAGTATCACTTATTGATATACTCTTTTATTCAATATATCAATAAATTCGGAAATCACCGTCTTCAGATAAGAAAATGTTAGGGAGGGGCAATGACCGAATCTAGGGGAGGCAATGCCCCCTTTGATCCCCCCCCCGTGGCTACGGGCCTGACTCCTTGCAATGATCGAGCTACACGATCACCATCCGAGTCCTTTATTTTTTTAGTCTCTTTGTATTCTACATAATATACGTAAACTTACTGACTGGGATAATTTTAACAATATTAAATTGCTACTGTACATCCTGTTGGACGACAGTTTTCACAACCTAGCTATTTGTTTAAGTTGCTTAATACTACAGGTGCAATCGGCTATTCGATTTCGGTCGATATTTATAATAGCTTTATGCTTTGCTCGCCGGTAAAGTTGGTTTTCCATTCGATCGATGTTTATTGAGCGCGCGCACAGTGGATTAGACGAGACAAATCGTCACCGTGGACTTTTCAAACCAGCAGCAACAGTATAGCAATAATAATAACACTCCGTGTACGTACCTCGAACGACGACCCCTATATCGCGGACGGTCTCCGCAAACGCTACTGCCTTTAACCGAAACTTTGGACGACACCACTACTACCTCGTCGCCAAATAAACACCTTACCCGCCGCCACTGCAGTTTCCCTTATCGTCTTATAAACCATTTATACACACCGCGTAACATATAACCACACGGCACACTTCCCGCATAATGATAGATTATTATACATGACGTATTATAAGCATTTATATAATATACACCCCCCCCCCCCACGACATCGGCCTAACGTTCAATATTTGCGTTGTGCGCCTAGACCAAAGGAACATTTAGGCGTATACGACGCGTGCTGTAGGTACGCGCGTATATTATGTATACATACCTATAATAGTATGGTGTATATAGTTTGCACGAGTTTACTTGACCGCGGTGCGCACGAAGTAAAAGTAAACTATATTTGAATATAATTAAACCGAAACAGATATAAATCGCCGAAGAGCGCATTATAATAATAATACGTGAACCTACTCGATTAGACAAACGCTTATCTCTGCGTAACATGTACGCGCGCGCCACAAACAAGAAATTATTTCTAATCATAAATCCATTATAACTTTCAACACCCACACACGTGACTTGGGCTAGTTGCTGTTATTCGTCACTTAACGTTTACTTACGCGCGTAACTCTACTGCGCCATTAGATAATATCATACAATACCTATGTAGTTGAAATCCTAAAGGTCGGGGGGAAAAGTCATCATGGTGCGACGACGTTTATTCCTTTGATTTCCTATGAAACTTTTTGTCGTCGGAAAAGTCGAATCGACCCGTACGGGGATGGATGACCTGAATATTATTGTTTACTAATTATATGCCGACATTCCGCTACGGTTTTTTCCATGTTTCGCATTGAATGGTCAACGTTTACAATATTGAAATAATGACATAATAAATTCGTTATTCGATATAAAAATAACCGTTTTCAAACTGCACACCAAAAACGACTTCCGTACAAGTGCACATTTGCCCAATTTCTACTTGGCATGCCAGAGGCAAAAAGAAAAGTATAAAGTAATAATGCTGCGCGTCACTGGACGATAATGCATCGCGATTTGTCGTAATAACAGTAGCACAATAATAGTATTATAATATATTCGTTATATTTAGCAGTTATTAGACGAATATGTATATTCATAATATATAATAAAATATATATATATCTCATTCATCCGGTCGAAACTCGGTACGGCTGAAACTAGTGAATATCATAATAGTATACGCTATTGTAGTGCATCACTATATAAAATACACTAGAATGGACTTATCGCTGTACATATAGTCGTCTATACTTTAATAATTTCATGGCACTTTCAATGACTATCATCTATTCTTCTATGCGTAATAGAACAATCGCCGGATTGGATTGTACATTAATCATTCGACAGTATAATAATATGATATAACATGATTATTTCACCTCTAAATGCGCACGAAACAATGACGGATGAATAATTAATAATAAACGTATGGAAAATTTCTAATAATGGAATGTTTAATACTGCCAGCTAACATTTTACAAATCTTATTGTATCTTTCAATTAAAAATTCAATAACTCTGTTAAATAAATAGATTTTAAACAATGAATTTTTATTATATTTTGATTAAAGCGCGGCAACAAAAACGATTGTTTGTGTGCATGCAGTTTGTACGTACGATTATTTTTAAAATTACTTACGGTTCTATGAGTATCCAGTTTTTATGATATTGGTTATCAAATGTTATTTTTTATCCTATGACTTATTCGTTTACTTTTATATTTATATCAACATAATATATTCAGATTGTAATATTACAAGACTAAGAATTAAAAATTAATTAGACGTTTTAATGTAGTATATCAGCAATTGATATGATTATTTAGGTCAAATGTTATCATAATTTTGTTAATACGTTTTCAGTTTAATTTTTTTCAAATTATGTAATTTTAAATAACATTTGGAAAATCTATATTACATTTTAAAGCAATATATTATGCTTATTTAATAATATATTTCGATAACATTGTCATTAAAAATAAAATTTTAGTACGAAATCTATTAAAATGTTTACGAACATCCATACGTTATGTTAATACATTTTTAAGATACCTCGAGTTGTTCCCGGTCTCAGTTTTATTGTTGTAAATAAATTAAAATACATACTTGCATAAATTAATAAATTCAATATTTATTATTAATGTCGGTTTTGGAGAGAGGATTTCGCTACTTTATGTTACGATGTGGATTAAAATAACATAAGATTCCATAGATAATGTACATGTCTGTGTACATATACCTATACCAAACCTACCTCGTCCGATGAAATCGTTGTCCGAACATTCAACAAAACCCCACCGGTATACGCCATTGAGTAACTCAATTAATGTTGGCAATTAATATTCTAAATAGCCCGTGGCCAATTTTAATTGTTATTATTAATTTTAGTGTTAGCGTTGTCGAATTGCAGACAGTGAGAGGCGATGGGGGACGTCGGATAATTCATAAGTCCAAGAGGAATATCGTCCGCTTCCAAAACTTCATCTTACGCCAGAAGAGACTTAAGAACGAAAATCCCACCTTATTAGTCTACTAAATATATACATATACATAGAGATAGGTAGGAAGGTACGTGCAGTAGTATGAACAGGCGGTCTAAATTTGATTAGTGTTTTCCCGAAGACAAATACGTGACCTGATTAAAATGTCAAAATTAAAGAAGTCCATTACTCATGTTCAGGCAAGTTTACCTGGAGATTGTGCGGCAAGTTACTATTATATTAGATATCGATATCGTCTATAAATATATACCTTATATAATCTAAACAATACAGCTGTACACGCGCAATTATTACCAGCCACGCGTATTTCGCTCCTATACACATCAAATAAATCCAATAGTGATCCGTACGTGACGCTAAACTTTATAATGTTATCAACAACACGGGTTAGTACTTGTACAGTTTACTATTAATACTCGATCAATTAAGATTATCAATATTTGTTGGCTTGAATAACAATGTAAAAAAAGGTTGGAGACCCCTGATATACACATCAATACTATAATGTGTATTATTGAACTTTACACTAACTATAGTTAATATTTATTTCCGTTCGGAGAGTATACTTGGCACTATAAGAAACAGTCATATAGATAAAAATTGAAAATAAAGTTCGATCAATTTAAAAATCAATTATAAAATTGAAACTATATAATATTTATTTATTTTATTTATTCAGATAGTTTTTAGATTTTATGATTCTAAATATTTAGATAAACAGTTTTTAAATCTAAATTTTTATTTATTACGGTACTCCGATACTGCTCAGATCCTAGAGTAATATGTTATTGAGATGACAGATGACTGTGTTTTTGGAGTATGAGTATAATCTGTAAACTGTCTCTAAAAAGTCATTGACTTCAATTGAAAATTAAGTCACATTTTATAGAATCTAAATAAATGTAAATTACATTGTTTTGGTGTTGTTCAGCAAGTTAAGAACAAATAGATGAATAAACTATGGTATTTATTGTGTTTCCACCATACTTGAGATATTTTTTTGGGATCTTGAAAATATGTGTGAAACCTTAGCTCTTTACAAGCTACCCTCTTACTATATCCAATAATTTTGAATGGTCTGATTATAATACTTTTACTGTTGTTTTTGTTCCTTCGTATAAGAAAACGATCTAAGCATTATATTATCTCATAAAAAGAAAATTATACAGAACTATAATAATATAAGTACAACTTGGTGATTAAAAAAAAAAAGAAATATTGACGTCTAAATATTTGCAATATTCACGAACGTCGAAGAAAAAATACATAAGTTTACAAACAACACATGATGGGTATCATGCGTATGACGTGTCCCGCTCCTAATCAAAACATTCCCTAGCGCCAAAACTAAACCAAGCCGAACATTGTTAACTCCCAAACGAGTGACCACCTAAAATGTTAAAAACATTTAGGCGTAATCTCCACAACAGAGACGTATACAATCCCCCCTGCAGCCCTCTCCCATGGGTACGTACAAGCACAGTAGGAAATCTAATATATTATTTAAATTTCTACATGAATAAAAATTATAATAAATAATAAATACAAATCACCTTTCCACTTTATTATCACTTAAGACTAACAACTTAAATGCATTTGATGTAGTTATTAAGATTTCTTTATTTTTGTATTTCATACAAATAAGTCTAATATTTTATCAAGTTTTAAATTGAATAAAGAATATTGAACATAAATAAACAATAACATTGTTACATAAAATAATAATATCAGGTACTTTGTCTGTTTTTATCGTTGCTTGTACTGCAATAGCGCAGAAAAATATTTATTTGCTTTTATCGCTACATGGAAATTTTAATATTTTGTAATTTTATTCTTGTGAAAACTAACATACCCCGGTATATTCTTATATAAATAATATATTCCGAGAATAATATTATTCATTGTTATCTTTATATTATGATGGTATATTTAAGAAATATAGAAGCAACTAGACTTTCCGATTTACCGTGAAATTTTTTTTAATATATTTCCACATACATTTTATTCCAAACGTATAATTTACCATAGTATATTTTTCGTATAAATTATGAAATGTAAATCTATTGCATGCATAAAACAAATCATAGTAAGTATAATGAATACTTTTTTTTATTAATAAATTTCTTCTCATATAACTATAACCTGATGGCATTTTAATAGTATTAATTATAATTTTATTAAAACTGAAGAGGCTGTGCAAATAATATATCTATTGTATATACCTAACATTAGTGGATCATTTAATTAGGCACATGTGAATACCAACTACGTCCAACGTTTACATTATATAACAGATCTCGACCGTTATAGCGGCTAATGTTACTTAAAAGTGTAATATAATTCATTGCTTTAAACTTATGTAAGCGGGAACTAGTCGTTTAAATAAATTACTACACATAGATACTAAACCCTTTCGTTAAGAAACCGGCTACTTAAGGGTCTACAAGTCTTGTTGAATTGGATGTTTGTAACTTTAGATAACTTTAAAATCGTCCAAACGCGACGGAAACACTTGGTCGGGTTAACGGTCGAATTTTCCGGGAAGGCAATTTTTCTATTATTCCAACAAAACAGGGGAAAAACAAGGAGAGATTATCCGAGCACGTATACTTATACAATATTAACGTGTTACGCGTGTTCAATGATTATTATTTTTGCCATCGTCTATGGATGATAATTATATGGGTTTAGCGAGGTGTATGGTGTTTTTTTTTTTCAACACCGAAAAGACGACCCTTTGGGACTCGCAGCACTGTGATATTATAATCATTCGTCACGCTCAGCCGTCGCGGCCGAGTTGCTATGGAAATGCCGAACCACCGGAATTACATCCCTTCGAATTGCGGGTTCGGTACGTCCAACGCTCCCTAGCCGTGGATTCGTGGTGATCGAAGGGTCGTGCAGCGCTCCGACGGGGTTCAAAATTAATTCTATGCGCGCTAAGCCCAGAAACGCTAGAGGGTTGGTTCACCAGATAACGCTGAGCAATAACGCTAATTCAAGAGTAACGCAAAACAGTTTTATAATTTTCTGTTCTGTGCAGTGTCCAAACGTAGTCGTAATAATTACACAAAAACCATATATAGATAAAAAAAAAAAAAACCTTAAAATATTATTCATTCGTCCGTTTTACTTAAATCTGCACCTACGGTAACATTAAATATGAATTAAAAACATCCCCGAAGGAGCCCATTTAAATTATATTCTGAATTTGCAATATTCCATAATTTTTTATTAAAAAAAATTAATACATCTACACTGCATGCAGATATACATTGATAAACGGATATGTCTTGTGGCCTCAGTCGACATTGGCGTCGATCGACTTAGGATAGTTATCGTTCATTCAGGTTACCTAGGTCGAAGATCAAAGTGTTGACAACTTTTCTTGTCAAGTGTAAAAAAAAAAAACGATAGTTTCAAAGATAACATGTATTTATAAAATGTAATATGTTGAGTTGCTTTTGTCGTCTATAAATTTTTGTCCTTTAAATTAAAACACTTATACATTCAACAAATAACGTCTTTTATTAATCAAATTTTAATAACATTTTGCTTACTGAGGTAACCTTAGTTACGAATAATATAATATTTTCAGCGTCGGACCGATTTTCAGAATGACCCCCAGCCATTAGACATATCCATTATTCAAAATACACTTGAAAATTGAAATAAATATTGACGAATTTTCTCATGAATATTCTTATCACAAGGAGCCATAATAGAATGTTGAAATTTTGCCCGAAGCGTCATGCCGGGTATCACACTATTAAAGTGAAAAGTACTAACGAATAAAATTCACTATATTTCTTCAGCAACGATTTGGTTATTAAAGTAAATTCGTAGTGAAATCAAAGTTTAAATCATAGTAAATATTGAGCAAATATATTTTAATAAAAGCAGAAAGTTGGTGCTATGATTTTACTATGAATTCACGATAAGAACTATATCACTGTTAGAAAAACAAAACATTTTACTCGTCTGTTTTGTGTGTAAGTGTAAGACATACCCATGCGTCAATGACCCAATGTATTCGTGAACAGCAGGCAAGTCAAACTCAAAGTATCAAGTGAGCCAAATATATTGAATAGTTTAATACGCATATAAGCAACTAACGAAAAAAAAATTGTATATTTCAATTTTATTCTTTACAAACACAACAGGTACAAATAAATTCGAAAAGCTTAAAAAAATACACATTAAAAAAAAAAATCGCAACTTTCTTGAAATTTACGATGATCATCGGTCATTTTTCGTTTATTACTACCACTTGGTTTTGATAGAGACATTTTTAAATATTAAATTTACAGTAGAATATACAGAAAAAAATTTAAACTCGAACACACGGTGTTTATCGAACGACTAGATTCCTAAGTTAAGCGTGTTGCGTACCGACGATATAAATTATTCTATAATATACGTTTAGTATTTTAAATATTACTAATTCAATTACAGCTTATCAGAAGATAAGACATAATAATGTATACCAAATATACCATTATCTAAGAATCTAAGATAGTTGCGACACGATATATAATTTTTTTTTTTGTCCAATAATATTTTTAGCCATGGGCCACAAAAATATAAGCCACAGGCCGTGTGTTTGATATGCCTGGTGTATAGCATGGATACTCGATGACGACGAGCTTTTTCCGTTCATTTTAATTAGACGTATTTGAAAAACTAAAACTCTGAACATTTTTATATTTTAGATATTTATATTCTCAAATATAAAATAACTCATCGGCTGGTACATATACTCATCACCACATATTAATGATTCACTGCTCATTGACGCGTAGAAAACATACATAAATCTACTTTAAAAATTCTAGAATTTCAATGAATATAATATTCTAAAATTTTTCTTATATACATATAGATGCTGCCATAATATTCAAACAAGTATACTTTTCTACGAATCAAATCAAATATTGACTTAGCAGTTTAGTATATAAACAAGTTAGGAAACCTCCATCTGTAAACATGTCAAATTCACGATTTCTAATCGTATTTTAAACAATAAGCTATAAATCTACAAACAGTTAAAAATAATTTAGTAGGTAACTTGAAAGTGTTTATGTATGATAACCTTAATTAATTAAATATTTTTTTTTTTATAAATACTTGTTAAATTAATATTTTGGTACCAATTTCTTAGTATTACACCTACGTATACTAAATAAAACTTATATTTTGATTCTTTTTTAGTACTGACTTTTAATATGAATACAATTTAATATCAAAAATCAGAACTATAGTACCTACGGTCAGATGAACCTAACGAGGATATAAGGTGTTCTCATGTTTGAAACCTATAGGACATACACTGTAACACAGTGATGTGGAAAATAATATAATTTATGTAAGACAAAAATTAAGTTTGAAAACTAGTTGTCAAGTTAAATATTTAGTCTTATTTCAATCAGTTATTCTTATGTCAGTAACTATTTTTAATTTCATACTTTTCACAAGGATGTTATTCTGAAAACTAAAAATATTGAAACAATGTAAATTATTAGAATAATAGTTATTCATTTATTATTGATATGTACTTTAAATTTCAAGTTTCTCTTATTTAGATAACCTTTACATTTTCCATACAAACTGTTTAATCAAAACTCGATATTATTCTCATCAGCATTTTCCGAGTATACGTAGCTATAACTAGGAAAATCCTTATAAGAAGTCCAGATTACCTAAGAAAGAATAGTTTTCTAATACTTAAAAATTTATCAATATTAAAATAGTTAAACTTGTCGAATCTGTGGAATTATGTTGAATCTGAAACGGACAAGAAAACAATTCGAGGAGTAGAAATAATCGAGACATTGAGTTATATACAGAATACGTTACAATTAATGTAATGATTTGAGGAAATTCATGTTATCAAGTAATCGATGTTCCAATAGACAAGTTATATATTGTATTTAATTTCAGTTTAAAGCTCGAGGATCTTTAGCATCAAGCATTTTGAAAACCTTACGTTTAAAATTTAACGCTAAGCGAACAATAAGTGCATTGTCGATGTGTTCAAATTTAATTGATAGTATTAAAATAAATATTAATATTTATCAGAACATTTAAAATAATTATTTAAATAAATATAAAAATAATTAAGTTTGATAATTAATTGTTTTATAGATGAATTAATGTGAAAATATGAATAAATCATGGAATAAAACTAACCGTGGGCATAACAATTATTAGCTGCCAGTATGAGCTTTTTTATATAAAAACACCATTAAGGATAATCAATTTATCATATCTCGTTATTGACTTATACGATTGTTTTTATCATTAAAATTAATTGCACCTATACACGTTTTGTTTAAATTGTTTTACTTTTAAAATATAAAAAATATACTCTACATAAGAGATAGAATATTGTTTCAAACCAATTCATCTTTAGACCATATTCTTCATCATTAATACCTATAAAAAGTGTCATTAAAACGACTTAACGATTAAAAACGAGTAAATTGTTCCTAAAACATGATATTTTACGGCACTACACTAATGCTGTAGCACTTTGAAATATCTTATTACGAAATATTGTACGCGTCGACTAGACAGTCTATTTTCTAAATGTACCATGCAGGTTTTATATGACCGAATACGTTAAGACGATATCGTATAGCATGGTTCGATTATTTCAAATCAGTCGTTTCATCATAATGAGTAGATCATTATGTGACGACCGACACAAGAGTGTTGTATTCTATTGCGCTTTTTGCACAATAAGTGTTTGACTACACGAAAGCGGACGTAACATTACGTGATAATAATATATACGATCCAGCGTCATTTAATCGTCACGAAACTCAATTTTCAGGTCATTTGGATGTATTTCCCGACAAATATGATCTAATACGCTTACGCGGCTATTATTTTGTGAACTTCGATCTAACGTTTTACTGCGTGATGATCCCGTCGGAAATGAACTCACTCAATCCCATCACGGTTGGCGGTGCAGCTTCGACAAACGGCAAACCGACGTCAGTGGCTTATAATTCTCCTCTCGACGGGATGCAAGAGAACAGTATAATATACTTAAAAGGGGTGGGAGAAAAAGGAACGACATTGCAACAGAGAAAAATTGCAAAAACGAAGGGAGTTCGATTAGTAACAGAAATAAAAAAGGAATAGAGTGCCATGGTAATGGCAGTCGATGGATTTTTTTCAGCGGGTGTGGATGATCGGTACACTAACGAAAGGGGTCGTAAAAAAGACGATCGTTTTGGTTTTTTTCCCCTTACAGCAGTCCGCTTTCGGTCCCTCTTATATTTTATTTCGCACGACGACGCATATAACGGTAGAAAATGAGAAAAAGGGTTGGTACAGCGCGGGCAGCAGCAGAAGCACAGCAACGCAGAGAAGGGGCCATCGCAATTAGCCGCGGGTATAAGATAAATGAATCCACTTATTCCACGTCTCGATGTCGATTCGACGGAAGGGGTAGAAAAACAAAAAATATTTCTCCGGGCTGAGATCAGAACCCGACAAAATCTAGATTAATGGGGATCAAATAATAAAATCGCCTTGATCTTCATCTTCGTCGCGTTGTCTTCGCCGTTCGTCACCATCTCTATCTATTCCGCCGCGTGTTTTTTAAATTTTCGTTTTTACGTTGACGCATGTAACGTAATCCAGAAAAAATAAAAATATAAACACAATAATAATTAATTGACAAAATGTTCTAAAAACTTTCAGCTGTTTTACGCTCATTAATCATCAAGTATACTCGCCTGTAGTATACATGTACAATTAATAAATCGTTTATTCGCACATCATTTGATTATACCGTAACGATAAACAAAAACCCATTATGCCGTAAAAATTATACCGCACGAAATGTCCTAAAATTGTTTATACTCTTTTTCAAACATTTTACAATCTACTGAATTTATATTTCGACTGCTCTAGTGGAAAATGTTATGAAATTAATGCCCTGTAAAGTGTAAAAACTATAATCATAAATGAAAAAAGTTGGTAAAAATATAAAATATATGTATTGATGTTCGCATGCTGGGACGACTTTTAACGATCCCGTTGATGTGATGTATAAAAGGATGTAATAAAATGTAGGTTTTTGTTCATCAAACCGACATTATTATATACTTACAGCGTCGGAGAATAAAAATAAAAAAGTTCTTTCTGTTTTCGACAATTATGTTGCATAAAAACCTCACTCACACAAGATAAACAATCGGTCAGATATATCATAATATGCGTATATGTACGGTTTATATAACGCGGGTATTTTACATTCTTCATTATGAACAAGTAAATTGTATTTATAAAAATAATAATGGCTTATTGGCGAACATTCTCGTAAGTATGAAAATTCCTGCCAACGTTTTATAATTGAAAATAAACGAATGAATAATTAATTTTCCCGGGGTCCGACATGTTTCAATTTGTTATCGTCCTCCTCCTCCTCCTCCTCTTCTTATTTCTACTCGTTTTCTCCTTGCCACCATGGGTCGCGTTTGCCCCCGCGCACTCTTTAAAGAACCTTGAGGACCCTGGGGCCATATTGTTTTTTAATTAAAGTTTTTTACAAGTCCCGGCAATTTCGACAACTTAACTCTTTAAAAAGAGTAGAGTAGAGGTACCATCAGGGTCACGTGGATCGTTGGAAATTTGCATACGTCACTTTTCAACACTAGGATCAACTTGTCCTGATAATCTTCGGAATACGTTTTTCCGTGGAGATTTATGGTGAATCGTGCCGTACAAACGGGATTAATGGCTCCCGAACACGGAGACATTTGTTTTGTTCCCGGCAAATGTAAATGATTTACTCGAACAATCGTATACAAGACAATGGCACTATTCGTGTGTTGCCCTAAAGGTCCTCTATATACAGAGAATATAGTACGCGTAGACGCGTAGTAGGTATATAATAATAATATGCTTTGCGAACGACCGGACGTTATAATATTATCATAAGATAAATATTAAGTCGTTTTCCCGAAAATTCTATTTCACATTCAAAATCTAAAATAATAATACATAATATTTATATATTATATCAAATCTATGTAGTATGTTTGATGTAGATAGTATAATACGATACGATTTTACCTCGTTTTGAAACCCAATAAGAACACGCATGTACGTACCTACCTTCTTATGGAATAATGATAATTCATACGCACTATTATAACTATTATATTATGATCGATTATCACATTTTAATACTTTGTGTATATTTTATATTTGAACGAAATGTAATTTTAATGACGCTACACTCTATTTTATGTTGGGCGTATTGTCTTATATAACAACTTAAAGTATAGTAGACATTTGACACATAGACGTGGTGATTTTACGTGAGCTATTATATGGTAAACAATTGACTTTATTATATTATTAACCAGTGAACGCGTTATATAAATTGATTGTAAAAACGGGTGTTAACCGCGGTGAACACGTTGTCGTGGTCGTGTAATCGTTTTCAAAATAAAATATTTAACGCGTGTTGTGTATATAGGCGCACTTGGAATAGCTGTGTACCTACTCTCCGTGCGGCGTGCACCCCTCGAGCTCGGTATAAACTGTTTTTAAACTGTTTTGTACGCATACTATTCTTTTTTAATATAACGAAATTTTTACGTCCATCTACTTACGTAGATTTTTATACGCAATTTGAGATTTTCGAATTCCCGTGTTTACACCGATCATCTGTTTGAAAAAAAAATACCTTTTTTATTTTGACGCAAATGGGCTGTACCCAAAATGAATTAATTATTTTTGGCGCAAATGGGGAACACCGAGGGGAGCAACAGGGGACTGTTATCTAGGGTAACAAAGCTTAAAAGTGTTAACCTATTATATCTTTATTTACTTATTTCCTAAATTTAATAATACAATTTTAAATGTTTGTGTAATTTATTGTTCACATATCTTACTATTTTATCTTTAAATCGCAATGTATTTTTTATTTTATTTTCGTACCTTAGACCGGCAAATTTCCTAATATAGCCTTGCCCTCTACCTCATACCATCGACTTTTGCACATGGTTTTGTAGCAAGTACTGTTAGTAGTATTACATAATAAACAACCGCGAGAATGTTAAGTATACGCCAGTAACTGTGACACGAAAAAAATTTAAACGAACACAACAATTTCCTTCCTGCTTGATTCAGACTCAAGACTTGACGGTTTAAATGTTAAGTTATAGCGGTTAAAATTTGTTTGTTTTCGTATTTCGTCTAAAATATGTCCAACTTTTATTTCAATTTCTAATTGAATTCAGTCCATATATACGTACAGAAAAACATTATTATATTATTAATTACATTTCATACGGCTTATTGCAAAAACTCAAACACTTCATAATTCGTCTCATTATAATATATCAATAATACATTACTGTATTTTTGTTTGTGTAGGAACATACATTAGTGACCACGTACCTGGTACTTTTGAACGATGCTGCACACGTACATACAAGAAACGACGATTTGGTTTGTACCTACCCTTCCGGTGACGACTGCGAAGGAGGTGAGTAAAGTTTTGATATGCCACGCGATGCACGGCGGGCACTTGTCAAAGTGGCGGTAGTGGCGGATGCGCCAGATGCAATCGTCCGTGCACAATTATCTCGTCACCATTGCGAAAGTTCTCTCCACGCACTGTCATCGGCATCATATAGCCACTATATAATAGCACACTGCAGCAGTAGTCCGCCACCGCCGCCGGAGAAAAATATTTTAATGATTTTCGGACGAAAACTCGACGGATTTTAATTATTCACGACTTGACAATTCTTCTTCCTCCTCCTCCTCCCCTGCTAGAGGATTTATTAATAATTGAAAGACAACGGTGGAAAAATAACAATAAGCCTGAGCATACCAAGTTTTAATGGAAAATCCAAAAGTTATGGAACCGATACCTTGGATGACTAAATAAGAACTTCAAAGGGCGGGATGGGCACAACTACCAGTAAAAATCTAAACCAAGTGGTGTAAAATAAAAATAAATTACTTTTGAAATATCAATTTTTGAACATTTAAAAGCATGATTTTACTATCTAATAATGTTTCAGAATAATATTTTATTGTATACTTATTCGATCACACAGCACAGTTTAATTTCATGTTGATTCATTGAATTATATAGTTCATTTTTTGTACGCATAAATACTTTTGTACATCAATCAAAATTCAGTAATTATTATAATTTTTTTTTTTTTTTTATATCCTATGCCAAAAAATTGGTACCTGCAGGACATTTCGAGTGAAGTATGATTTCGATGTGGTAAAAAGTTCCGACTATAATATTACATTGCTACTTAGACTTAATTGTTTAACTTTAAAACTATTTATTTAACGACATTTAATTAGAAATATTATATCCAAACAATAGTAATTTAGAAAATTGGAATAGATAAAATATGATACAATTATTATAGAACTTTAGAAGTTGTTACCAGAGTATACAAACAAACTAGGATCGTGATTTTATAATTCGTGGTTTCAGCACTAGACGATTTTGATGATGTCGATACAACTAAAAAGTTGAATATAATTGTTGCTATTAAAGGTACCTATCTATTTCGTTATCAATTATACTATTTTTCTAAGTTTCATTTTTTATCAAATAATAAAAATTTGTATGCAGCCAAATTATTATTTTTATACATCGATTGGAATAATTTCCAAAATCGATTACCAATATTATATACATATGAATCTAAAAAAAATGTATGCAAGGTTTTTCTTACGACGTACGCTTACATCAACATAACCCGAAGACATATAATTAGGTATATAGGACTAAAAACAAATAAACATTTAAATTACCAAAAAAATTAAGAGTTAGTTTTATTTCAAAAATTACTGCTTTTTAACTACGTTAAATACAAATAATTAAATTATGTTAACCCTTGTTTTATAAAATTACATTTTCCCTATGGGTAATTTAAAACCAAAATTATATTGGACCCTGCAGCAGGCTACTTTAAATAAATCCAGTCGAGATTAAAATATATATCCATAGACTTGAAACTATGTAAATGCTATAGACTAACTATAGACAGTTTCTCACCTCTTGGGTTCCACCCTTAAAATATTATCATTGACTTTTCAAGAATTCAGTGTTTTTACTTTACTAACACTTCCGGAAATACGTTAAAATATTTCTTGTTTTATCGAATAAATAATAGAAGTATGTACATATAAAATGTTAAACAAAGAATCCGTATCGTAAAACGATTATCGATCAAAAAAATTAGAACCTTATTAAAATTAATTAAATACATATATTTGAAAATAATATTTAATCGTATAATTAGATAGCCAACAGTGAGTACATTATAAATCAGCCATATCAAAATAATTTATTTTTAAACAAATTAAATATTAAATATTAACTCGATGGTATCCTATAGTTAATATTTAGTAGACTTGTCAGGTATTGATTATATGTCGATATTATTGATTAGCTATTATTAGTTATTATAAAATTGTAGTCAAATATATTTTTTTCTTATTTTGTTCAGCAATCCATCAAACAGAATATGATACCATAGTTACTATCTAAGTGTAATGATAATCAAAGCTATAAAAATGTCATAATCTTTGTAGATTTAATATTGATAATAGAGATAGTTAAAATTCTTTCGATTGTCAATCAATCTCAGTCGCTCACATACTGCAGTCCAGTGCCCTATTGAACTCTTATAGAAAATGACGACCCTTCAGGTAACCGTATGTACACAATTGTCTTATAAACGAATATACACACCGAACGTATTTAATGGTCTTTTAATTTTTCCCAAGTAATATAACGATTTTTCATTTTTCTCCCGTAAATACGATTGGTTGTATAAAGTGTTATCAAAAGGGCATATCGAGCAATTATTTCAATGGGACAAAAAAGAACGTCGTCGGCGCCTTGCCCAAAAATATAGGTTAGACGACTACGAAAAAAAAAAAAACACGGCCATGCATACGGTTGTCCGCGGGGGTGACAAGGACGAATAAAATCCGCGATAGTCCCTCGCAACCCTTGCCACCGTTTTTCCGGTCTCGTTATTATTATTATTATTTTTTTTTTCGCCTCCCGGACGGTTGCGATGGCCTTTACCGCGCCGTCGCTTCTCCTCACCCTTGCTGTTGCGTGGGCGTTAGAAACCCGTCATTTCCTTTTGTTCTTTTTAATGCCTGTAGATATTGCCAAGTCGTCCTATAAATGGCTGATTCGACCGGCTGGCTGGCGGACGGGTGGACGGCCGACGACGGATGGCGGCGGCGGCCCGCGGGTTGTGGGTAGCGGGTGTGCACCGTGCGGGCGGCGGGGGTCGAAGGGCCGAAATATAAAATAATACCGCTGTGAACTTTTCTTTCGTCCCGCGGTACCCCCGCCTCCGTATAGCGTTTTTGTTTCTTCTCACCGGACTCGGCGGGAAGGCGGGGGGTCGCGCGGCGCGGACGGACGAGAGGTGGCAAAAGAAAATAGTGGCAGCGTAAGGTGGGGAGGGGACGTTGGTGCGTGATGGTGGAGAGGGCGGGGCAGAGGGCGCCGAGTAAAGGAATTTCTTTTCTTTTGTCCCGGCCCGGCGGCGCGCGCTTATACAGCGTCTGAATTAATGCGTCAGCTTTCCATTTCCATTTTGAGAAGAAGAAAATGTTAATTTTCATTTCTCATTAAGTCTTTTTTTTCGCTCGCCTTCGAAACGGACCCTCACCCTTCGCCTTCACCGCCGCCGCTACCACCAACGTCACCGACTGCACTGCTGTGCCCGCAGACTCTCCATTCGGATATTAATAAAAGCTCGCCCCTTCTTCGGTTCGTCCACTTGCCGGCACTACCCGTCACTCCACCCGGAATGGCAACGGCGGCGGCGGCGACGATGACGACTGTGCGACTCTTCCCATATTTATTTATATATATATATATATATTTCATATACAATCATCGTCGTCGTCGTCGTTGTGCTGTGCATATAGTATCATCATCCATCGCTGCTGCCAATATAATACTGCAAACGGTTTTAATTTGATTATTTTTCACAGCTCCGCCTTATCAATTAACCATTAAACAGTACATCGTAATGTTAGATTTCAAATCTCAACAGTAAAATATAATATACGTAATAAACGATCTCGGCAACGATGAATAAATATCGTTTAAAGTGTGATATTTTACACGACGACGTGACGACGGTGGTGCGTCGTGCTGTACAAATGGATAAAATTCAATAAATCGTCGCTAAATCATTATTTTAACATATTCATCCGGCGAAGAAAATCATTCAGACTCTACGCGCGTGCAATTCGCATTACGTATTCTGTTTGGAAACAACAGCGATTTCTCAATGAAAAATAAAAAATAAAATAAAAATATCTTCACGCGTCACGCATATACTACTGCGTAATGATATAATATTTTGAAATGTTACGTTCGTAGGTTTCGCCGGTGGTGCGTTGAATACGTTTTCGTATACAAAATGCCACCCTTGCACGAAAACAATACGCACACGATAGTGTTGTGCGCACCGCGGCGATACCGATACTACGGTAAAAGTGGTGCGTGCGACGGAAATTCATTAAAAAAAAAATAAAAAAATTATAAAAAAAGACATGTGCTCGGACTGGTCAAACTGGTTTTCACGAGACCCGGACACAAAGGCCCCGCGAACGAGTAGCGCGCGCGAAAGGGTCACTACCTCGGATTACTATATACGTAACGTACATATGGTGGCGCGGGGAACGGGTTGAAGGATTGTTGTCCACTGCAGGGTTTAATGTTACGCTTTGTGTCCGGAACAGCCGGACGGTTAACGGTACGGCCGGGGCCGTGGGAACGAACCGGATATACCGGTTTTCGGACCCTTTTCCCGGCAAAGGGTCAACGCGGCCGCGGCGCAGCACTCCAAGACAAGACAATAGACGCCGAATGTAGACAATGGAAGTCTCGTACCGGCGCGCAGTAGACCCGCGAGCGCGCGTTGTGCAAAGGCTTCCTCGTACGTGTAATATATTGCATTATTCACGCTCTTACGTCCACGGACAGGTGATGACTATAATAATATAGATGCCTGCGCGTTACATTGTATAATTACGGTTTTAATCGCGTTGGTACGTCCGCGTTAGTACGTTTGAACCAGACCGTTTTCGGTTTTCGGTTTTTAATCGCGCATAAAATAATAGTTACTGTCAAAGTGTTCAATGTAGTAAGTATACCTATAGGTACGTTTAATATATATATATAAGGGTAGAATTTCCGTACTTATCACGGTTTTAATATATCTACAATAACGCGTGTCGACGACGAACGTGTATTTTTTTATTTTGTTTTCCATCGGTCGTAAAAATCGTTATCGTCGGTCAATTCAATTTTTAACCGTTTGGTATATATACACGCGTTGCATACAGAACTTTACTGCAGCGTATAATATTATATTGTATAGCAGTAGGAAAAATCGAAAAATCATTCACAAACCATCGCGCTTTACGATAAACTATTACTATGAACAACTTAACGGACTCTGCCGGCGAAAACAAACATACTTGTTAAATACATACCAAGATAATGAAATTAAAGAATAACGTTTGTATTACACGTATCTCAATGTGTAATACATGACCGTGTATATGTCGTATACAACACGAAAGTTCATTGCGTTCCATATATAATTTCCCCGCGGTTGTCCACGTTAACGACGGACACGTGCATTGTAATAACGATATATTGTCGGGAGTAAAATTTTAATAACATTTTAACGTAAGATCCTTTAATAATATTAAATTCAATTATCTATTCAAATTTTAGATTCGGTACAGAAACAGACGACCGACGGCGACGCGTCGATCATTCGTTCGTCAGATCGAGATCACCGCTGGATAATAACTTCATCCACGCCCTGAGATTTCCCATCAGTAAATCAATTTACAAATATTATTATATTTTGAACACTTTTCGCTGAACAAACCTGTAGCGTAAAAGGCAACCGGACGACGTCACTTATTACGGCGGAAAAAAAAACCTAAATAAATAAATAAAACAGCACATTTCCCGGTAATTCCGCGTGTACCAACACCCAACGCGATGCATTCACTCGCTCTTAAATTATTCGCGTTTGCTGCGTGTGCTTATCTGTTATATTTTGGTTATTACAAAGTTCAGCGTTTTGCTCGTAAAAGCAGAAAATACAAAGGAGCTTTTTTTTTCCTTCGCCAAAGTGACACCGTTTAAGGGCCTGTCATAATACGCGCGTGGAAGAAAAGTAACAAAAGTGCGGAGAAGACCCACCCCCTAAAATCAACCCCCGCACATCGTCCGCCGTTTTTTAGAAGAGCGTGGGGTCGGTGAGGTACGGGAAAGAGGACATTATCGGGATGTTATTATTTATATACACTGTGTCTCCACCGTCGTCATTCCCTTTTCTCTTTTTATGTAACCATAAAAGACTTAAAGATAACGTTCTTTATTTTTTGTATAAAGTCCTACCCACCCCTTGCCGCCGGCCTGGTGGTGATACACGCCGCTGCCGACGACGACGATGGTGAAGAGGAAGGGTCGTGTTGTCATTTATTATTCCCTGCCCTGGCCCGCCGGCGGCATTAACGTCAACCCCATTGCCCCGGTCCCGGCGTCGCGTGGGTGGAGGATCAAGCCTAATCTATTACAATTCAAATCCCCTCGTCCGCTCTGCCACATTATATAATATACTTATCCCATCAGTGCCATTTTTTTCGCTGTTTCACAGAAACAGCTTTATATACACGTGATATCTATCTATATGGCGTGCTTACAATATTTACTCGTGTTATTTTACTATAAGGTTTTATCAACGACGATTACGGAAACCACTCGTACATTTCATTATCTTCGCAAAATACTTGTGTGTTAATTCGGTTTTAGACTTCGCTAATCATACCACTGTGCTTTCTCGAAACTACGATTTAAATGTCTGACCAATAGATATAACAAAATCCGTACGTCTTCTCTTTTTCCCCGCAGAGGAAAAAATTCATGATTTATGTGATACGAGATATGTTATATGAAGTAAGGAAGTAAGTTGAACAACTGAAGTGAGTGACTTTGACAAGTCATCGCAATCGAAAAATCAAATTTATCGACTCTATTATAAACAATTTGTTTTCAAAATGACAAATACTGAGACTATACAACTTTTAAAACACAAAATGATATATTTCATTAAAATTTAAAACTAGTGGAAACAAATTTAACTGCCGCGGTCGTACCATCGAAATAAACTCATAACAGTCATAAGTCATAACACTGATAAAAACTTAAAATTCAAATTTTAATCTTCCATCAAATAGTATAAAAAAATGTTTGTAACTTGAAATAGTATAGCTGTAAACTTTTCTTATATTTAATTTTATAGACTTTCAAGTTTACAAAAGTCCATACAATACATTCCATTTACTATAAAATAATCTAAAATTTTAAAATAAAAACAGTAACCAGTTATTCTTCTAATACATTTTAAATATCATAAAAATAAGATTGTATTTAATTTACATGTATATGACATTTAAAATGCTTATAAAATTTTTAAATTCAAAAATAAGTTAGTTAAAAATAGCAATATCAAATAATGCATCCGAAATGGCAACAAAATAAAAATGCCTATACAGTATACAGTCAATATGTCAATTTTTAATTTCAATTAATATGATGTATAAATTTGTCTGACTTTCATTTACATTCATATAAAGTTCAATATATTCCCAGCCACGACCGTAAAACTAAGTTCAACGAAGTATTATTCCCGGTAGCAGCATATATGCGGATGGCCTGTTACCGGGAACGTACCGCGTACATGTACACAAGTACTGTATAGGTATAATCATGCTTATTCATTTATTACAATATTGTTAGCTATATGAATAAGTTAAACGATTCTAGTGCACTGTACGTGAAACATTAAAATACTGTAAACATAAAAAATCATAACGAAACTGCGTGGAAAAAATCAAATATCAAGTTATTAATGCGTCTGTAGTGTTACAGAGTTACTAAATAATAAATACAACCCACATTATTCGAAAAAACAGCTTATAAAGGTAATCAAAATAAATCCTCATCAAATGCTAAAAGCGCCATCACCTTTCAATACATATAGGTACAACAGGTACCTATAGGCTATAGATAAAGACAACACCCTGATACAGCCCAAAAAGTATATTTTTGGATACTTGGATACAATATAATATTATATTTATTAAATACTAGTATATTAGAAAAGAGGCAAACAGAATCATAAATTCAAAAACTATTTATAGTTTACTATAGTTTACAATAGGTATATGCTTTACTTCTCCTATTGTATGTACAAAAAATAAAATAAAAGCGACATACTCTATTATGTTTAATAAAATATAGGCATTTCTTTTTTCAGTCATACTTTAACCTTTCATGAAAATGCCATGGACATGGTCGTTTACATTTTTGCATGCAAGCACTTCAATGGGGACACGGTGGCGACGGCAGAACCCATTGACGCGAACGAAATAATATTAATAGTAATAATAATTTAATAATAATAACGCAACGAAAATATGCGCAATCAATCGTCGCGTTTTCAAAACGCAACTATGGCTGGTGGCAACAGCAAAACCCTATGTATAAAGAAAAAGTCAGCCATTTTGAATTTTCTTTTTCTCGCCCCTTCACAACACAATTCATTGACGTCTTTTGTGAAATTCTCCTTTGATTTTTTATTATTTTTTTTATTTCTCCCCCGCACTGACGACCACGCCGTAGTCATCGTCATCGTTGCCGTCGTCGTCGACGAAGAAAAAACTTTTAATTGGGGAGAAAAACGGGAAAATTGGAAAAATTATAATGACAAAGGGACCTTGGGAGTGGAAGTGAAAGAAAGAGTGCAAGGGTGGCAGTGATATGAGTGGGAGGTGCGAGGGTAATGGCAAGAGCGAGGTGGGCTCTGTCTTTAAACAGAGTGACGACCCTCCTCCGGTCCACGTGGAGTGGGGAAGCAATGTGGCGGTGGTAGGCGACTTTTATTTCTTTTGAAAAATGGCAATAACGATTTATACGTGCGCACGCGAACAAAAAGCCAACTTTTAACGATACGCGCGCGCACATACACACATACACACGCACACTGCGGCGGAATATGTGTGAATAGCATAAATGTCACCGCCGCACGTGAAACTGTGCACTAGACGAAAATATAAACGTCGCTGCAGCCGAAACAATGTGGAAAAACTCGAAAGAAAGGATACGAAAAACGTAGTAATAATTCTCCACCATGCCACGGCTGATTCAAAATAACGCCAAAAGACGATCCCATTCTTTCGCTAATTATTTACTGCTCTCTACCGCCAACGTTTAATTAATGTTCACTCTTTTCGCTACATCCATCCACCGTACTCAGTCCACCCCACGCTCAACTCCCGCAGCTCATCGCGACGAGTTATACAAATTTTCCCGTTATAATATGCGTACGTGTGAAAACCACCCCCCGCTTATTAAACGGCATAATATACGCGCACAGAATTTTCGTTTGATCCGATTTAACCGTGGTCTGACGACCGCCGAAAAATAATGTAACATGAGACTATAGTATAGGTAAATGCATACCGAAATTGTAAATAACAACTGAAATTATCGTTTAAATTATGTTTAAAATAATATTTATAATCCAATAACATGATATTATACTAGCGTATAATATAACGCGTACCTATATAATAATATATATATATATACTGTATGGTCTTTACGGTTTTTGCAGCCCTTTTATTTTGAACAACCAAATGTAAACATTCACGCGCAACTGATACCGGAAAGTATATACACGCTTCGTAGCATACAAATACATGTATAACTTTATTATGATTTTTTCCCCTCTAATTATTATTATCATACACTTTTTGCCGAGCGTCTATATATAAACGGTGTACGAAATTATTTGGTCATTGTTTCGAGGGACTTTTGTGAGAAAATCTTGCATTTAAATACAATAGGTATGAAAAATATAGATGCAGTAAAAATGCTTCAATCGATTATCCTTACTGTAATCTGCATGTTTTAGTGATTAAAAACGTTATTTGATGTTAATTACATTTTCTCCGATGAACTTTGCGATACAATTCCTTTGAAAAATGAAATAATATTATTTTCAACTATAACGCTGCCTGTGCCCGTCTTTTGTTTTTTTTTTAAATTAATTTTAATTTAAAAATAAATTTAACAAGTATTTTGTATAGGAACTATTATTAAAACTTGTTACGCAAAACTTTTCGTTCCTTTATATTCTGCACGCATATTGGTGCTCTACTTACAGATTTTTATATTTAAAACCAGCACAGTTTACGATTTAATAAATTTCAACTTACCGGGATCTAAATGTTTGATATAGTAATTAAAATAATTTCCGAATGTTTCATTCTTTGGATAATCTCCATGTTGACATGTTTATATGATTACCATTTGGTTTTATGCGAGGAATTAATGTAATACCTTCACGTAATAGTTATGATTATGTGGTAAAACTTAACAGTTTTGTTTGATAAATTGAGACGAGACAAATATTACATTATAGTTACAAGTCCCTCCTACCTTGTTTGAAAAAAAATAAAGGACCTATTCTTGACCTTATCATTGATAATGATGGTTATTAATATTCAAATACGATACATTTTTATGTAACGATGACTTACAACACTATTTAAATGTATTTAATTCTTAATACCGACCACAAAATGTTTTCGTATGACAAAAAAACATTAAGCAAATTATCAGTAAATACAAGTCAATTAAATAAGTAATCAATATATCCCTATCACTACTTAAATATACGTATTTGTATCCAAGCATACTCTTTTAGATATGTAGTATCTACTATATATCATACAATTTCCCACAATATCGAGAAAAAAAAACGAATAATTTCCGCCTATGAAGTAGGTGTAGAAATTTGTAATTATACTTAAATTCAAATTTTTTTAAATCTAAGTTTTTTTTATTAACTACCCGAGTGTATATTTGTCGTAGCATAGATATTATATTTAAAAATTAGACTTCATCTAGTTATGTTAACAAATGTTAGGTGTTCTACAATCAAGTTTAAATTGATTTGAATACTACTTTTCGAAAGTATACAGAAACTAAAGGTCACTTTCATGTTAATTTTTAAAAGCACTTTGCGACATTTCAAATACTCGACAATGACAACGGCATAACGTACAACATTTAATATTTTCGTTAAAATATAATGTTTACCTCGAACAGTATTAAATACGTTACAACATTTAATTTTTTTTCATTTTAATAAATTATGTATATTCTCGACATTGCATTATACACTAAGACGTTCGTGTTTGGAAACTTATTAGCTGCGGTGCCCGATATACCCGTCGGCTGTGGCCCATCCGTTAAACAAATGTCGACACACAACAGTGGCATAACGAAGTTAGATTGTGTTTTTATGAGGGCGTAGGATCGGGTGCGCGTATAGTATATTATAAGCGCGGGCGGTGGCTTCTTCTAAGAAAGCATTTTCGATTGAAACGAGTGCGTAATCCAATCACAGTAGTCGAACAATATATATAATAATAAATGCACCCCCTCACGCGTCCGTCACCGACTATATAAGTATGCCTAAGAAAACTAAATTAAAATATCCGAACGAAATTATTCAGAATTTTAATACCCGACGCGCCATTCAATTACGAGTTTGTTTCACATCAATTTCTGAAATTTTATCGCGCTAATTCGATTGTAAGTATATAAGTGAAAACTCGTCTTGCAGCAGTCGATACCCAGCAGCACGTACATAACGCGTAATCTCGGCTAATCATTTAAAATAGTAACGATTTCGAATGGAGATTCCGTGAGCCGCGCACAATGAAAACGCATTTCGTTCATTGTAAAGACGACTGTTGCAGTTGCGGCGTGTATGCCGCGCAACAAGCGATAAAAACCGATGGACTTCACGCCGTGGAGAAGAAAGTAACTTTCTTCAATTATATTTAGTACCAATTTGTGATATTATATCACATACGGCATGGTAAATGACATGACAGGTGTACAAGAGTGTACATGTCACAAAAACGACTTAAAAAAAAAACCAGAGCACACCACGGATCGTTTAAGTTGTCCGTGTATGTTATCATATTTTCACACGCGGCCGCCGGTAATCCGGAAACAAGGATATTCAACGGCAACAGTACAATATATATATAATATATGTATATTGTTTTCTCTTGGTGTGTTAGACAAAGCACAGTGCAAATACGCAGTGCAACGATGCGACCGGCCGACGAAAAACGTCTGTACAAAAAGAACCCCCTCGAGAATGTTGTCGGCAAACACACGTAGCTGACCTCTGAGCGTCCAGGTGCAACGCCACTGCAGGGGTTACCACGTACAGTACCTACTCATTGTTTCTGTTCTCGTCGCGAGCTGTGTTATATAATAATATATACGCATTAATTAGACCGTGCGCACGCCGCGCAAAAACAATGGTCGCAAACCGGATTCTCGGACCGCATCGGGTCATGATGTTTATACCCGGAACACGGGGTGGTTATCTTGTCCGTCAGTCGTCGCCGGGACCTAGCTGTGGACACACAGGAACATCGTCGTTGCATCGCGTAATCGAGTGAGTATAATACTAACATACTAATATATTCCATATAATACTATGATATATGTGTATACATATTTATAATTTATAAACACTCGTGTTATCACGCGCGTAACAACTGTAGATTCGAAAAAAAATAATATTAACTGTAATACGATGTTCTCTCCTCGTTGAAATGCGTCATAATATAATACATATTATTATTCCGTGATAATTTGTGAAAACGTCATAAAGTCAACATATCATTTTACCTGCATGGACGAGAAAAACGTACAAACACTTATAGTAATGTGTGTGGTGTGTCGCTTTACTTTAAACGGTTCTTTAGATGTGTTTACAACGCAACAGCTTTTCGAAGACAATAATTCGCATCAGAACCCTATATAAACTCATCCGTATCGGTCCAATACACTGCAGTTGGGTAAACTCTCTCTCTCTCTCTCTCTCTCTTCCTTTTTCACTCTGTAAACATTTATACACGTACGCGTACATGTATTATATGTGTTATTGCCTTATTAGTATCGTTTACGTATAGGCTCGTGGCAATGCACGTTTTAAAGCGCTGTTCTTGTTCTTGATTCTATACTCGTTTTTTTAGTGCCCGTCCGGCCCTGCAGCCGACCATTAATCACTATGGCAACCGAATTCGGTTGGCAATAATTCTCTTCATTTTTTCCACTCCCATAGGTTAGTTTTTAATTATTTTAATTTGTAACGAGAACGAAAAATCATCTTGCCGCTTTCCGCGTGCGCTGCCGCCGACCCTCTGCGTGATTTCCCGCTCTCCCGACTACCGACCAACCCGTCCCCGTCCCCGTCCGACGTCTTCAAGCGCTCCTTCTCTGCAACCCTACACACATACACATACACCCACCTACGCACACGCACCACCGATCGTAGTTTTTCCCGATAAATTTATCCGTCGAGTGGGCAGACAGGAGTGAATAATAATTGATTGTATTCCGTTAATGCACCACCGCATGACCTGCACACCAGTATAGCACACCCCGTTCTTTGCTGCTGCAGCACAAGACTCTATGTTTAATAACAATAATTATGATAATAATAATTATGATAATAATAATAATAATAATAATAATAATAATAATAATAATAATAATAATAATAATAATAATAATATAGACAACACTCGAGTTAAAAATAAACTCGCGGATTCTCCGGATGGTGCATGTTTATAGTAAATATAGTGTATTGAACAACTCACTGGAAACGCGATCACCGTGCGAGACTAGAATATTCATCCTCAAGACGGCGATGATTATATTATGATATCCATCGCACTTATAGTTCTGTTTAATGAGTTTTGTATATGCTTTTTACGCAGTAGTACACCACGCGCGATCTTCTTTCTGCGGCGAGCTATTGCCATGTTTACCTAAACTTTATATTATTGTGTACACAATGTGATTTATTACACCGAGATGTTAACCGTTGCCGTGGCATGATGATATTATTATCGCCCAGATGATTTTTCGTTCAAATATACCCATACATATTGGTTATACCTATATATTTTTTCATTTCATCGCGTATAATATCTATATCATAAGTATATACCAATACTATGTATATTTTTATTTGTATCGTTGCGATGATTTTCGAAGCGTTGCCGATCGTTTTGGGATAATGGCATCCACGCCGCCGATCGCATTAATTAATTTCATTTATTAATCAGCGCAAAAAGTATTATTTAAACTATAAAATAAATATTTAAATGTCAAATTAAAATATTAAAATCCCCGTCCGAAACCGTTCGAGAACAAACAACTGCTCGCAAAATTCGTGTGTTTATTTTTAATTAGTTTTGTGATGACGTATTTTAATTAATTCGTTAATAATTTATTATTAGTAATTCTCAACATTACTATAAATTAGTCCATTATCGAATTATTTTTACCATTATAGACAAATTAGCAATTTTATTAGCTGATGTCAGATAGTCATGGAGCGAATATCAAAAGAGTTCAAATTACTTTTTCGAGCATTTATGAGAAAATAAAAAAAGTTTTAATTAACATACCTTCCTACAGTAGATCCACTCGCTGTACACGCGAAATTATGCATCTATTTTAATAGCTCGCTATTATAAAAGAGCTTGAAAGAAAACCCTCTTTTTATGACTCGATGGTATTATCAAAAATCAATACACATTCAACGATTTTTAATTTAATTAACTTCAAAGTGTATATTGAAATAGGTTCGACTAATAATCTAGGTAGAAAATTAGAAATCATCAAAAACACACACAAAAAATAACACGTTTATATTATAAAATTATATTATAAAAAAACATTTACCCAAAATTAGGTATGTATCACTGAAGAAATTTCAACATCAACTTTGTTGATTCGAGTCATTGTTTAAAATAAATTATTCAACGTATTTGATACACTAGGAATGTATAAAGATCTCGTTTAAACATTTATCTACAACAACGAACGATTCTATTAATGTTCGATTTATTTATTTCTACTCATTAATTAAGCCAGGCATCGGCAAACCTAGGGATTTTGAGTGACCCGCAAAAGAAGAATATTCTAACTTTCAAATTTTTATTAATAATATATTCATCGAAAAATAATTTAGATGATCCATCGCCTTAATAAATTAAAGTTATCAGTATAATAAATGAAATATAACTTAAATGTATTCATTTATTTATAAATTATTCCTAAATCCTTTTCTAGTGGACATAAATGATGTCAACAATAATTTATAAATGAAAGTCACTGAGTTTCTAAAAAATTATTTTCGGGTAACTGTCAACGCCATACCTAAATAATTATTGTTCTGATAGAAAATTAGTCAATTTTTATAATAATTATAACGGCGTTTGCATAAAGTTTTATATGACAACTCTTTACGACTTAATGATGAACATACTCATTTACACTCTGTATTTCCCAACCACAAGTTTGCAATCTAACATAAAATAATTAACAAATTAACTGCAGCTACAAAAATTGTGTTAGTTCAATTTTACATTTTTAATGTTTAATAATAGTTAAAATATTTCCCTAAAAGTAATTTTAAATTTAACACTAAAACGCATTATTTTTACTTATATTTACATTTTTCATGTAACACAACATTGATGTAAACTCATATTATGGTTTTGAATAATATTAATATTATGTGTAGGTAAAACTGTTTTTTGGTTTTTTTGTAATGTGGCTCTCGATGAAAAGTTGAAAACAAATATGGCCCGCGTAGCTAAAAAGGTTGCGACCCCTGCATTAAACTATTGGATCAAACTTTATGCAATAAAATAATCAAATATATATATATATATATGTACCTACTTTACCGAAACCACATTCATTCTATGCAAAAGGAACTTATTATTTTTTGATAAATATTTAAATTATATAATTCCAAGATTTCTCTTGCATTTTTAACTTGGGTAAATACAAATCGCACTATTGTAAGAAATATTGAAGCTACCAGAACACTAAAAAATAATAAATTATTCATCTAATACTGTATAGTTAAAAATATACACTACCATAACGTCCAAATTATATTTAAAATATGTATCTATAGTGGCAGAATTTTCAACTACACACTTTAAGCTCGTATTATATTAGTACCGATCAAAATTGATCTGGAATATTGTGTTATCTGATTAAATGCTGTTGCAGTCGTATTATTGTCGCGTCCATTTTTCCCTTTGAGTTATTCCAACAATTATATCAAACACTGAGTAAAATAAGAAGCCCTATTTTTCAATTGAACATAACAAGCAGTTTGTAATTTGTAATCAATAGTCTACGTGTTAAGTAGAGATCTTTCATTTTCAATAATAATTATTATTCACGTTGACTGCAGTAATATGGTATTAACTACTCCACTTTACCTACACGGCTATACTTTGCGTTCATAACTCCCTATTATCAATACGTACTTACCTAGATGACTGTATACAGCAAATGTCCGGATAACCAGATTAGAATCACGTTACAATAATTACTAAATGAAAAAAGATTAGTATTTACTATTCAGACCAAGTATTAAGTAATAATAATCAAATGATATGTGATAAGTGTTTATTGACCTACCTCTACAATGGTAATATTAAATTTGTATTACTGAAATAATACTTAAATATACATAAAAATGTAAATTTATGATTTGGTTTGGAGCACATCATCGTGTCGTTTATCGCAGAACGAATTGGAAACGGATTTGTTCCGACGACGAGCATCCATGTCCCATGACCTTGTACGACCATGATGATGCATTACCATCACCAAAAGGTTATATAACAGTAATTAATTTTAATACCCTAAGAAAATCTTAGAAAATGCCATAAAAAAGGCCTAAAAGTTAAAATTAGTCTAAAAATATGAAAAATATTACATTCAAATAATCAGTATATGAATCATACTCAAGATAGATTATCTATTTCCAAACCAACATTTTGAAACACCAGAAAAAAAAATATGACATTGCATCAAAATCCCAGTTTTATAGATCATAATTACTATGATTTGATAAACTTAACCTATTGTATATTAGGTGCGTAACATTAGTGCGTAGGTATTTACGATCGAGCGCGATTAACATGATTTATCAAACAGTGTGGTGGAATCGATAGTACGACGAAGCGGCATCTGAAAGATCGCGTCCAAAACGACAGACGACGGCGACAATTTACGAGGAAAAGATGTAATTATTGTTTCGGAATTAGTTTCGTTTAGTTTAATGTTTATATATATATATATATATATACATGTATAATAACTAGTCGAGAGGCAACGGTGATGGCTAGGGTAATGATAAAAAAACGGTCGCCATTATTCTTACTTAACGAAGATTTCAAAACGGGGGCGGAATGAAGGCGGATAAAAAGGGGGAAAAAAAAAAGAGGAAAAAAAAATCAAATATAGGGAGGAAAAAAAGGGACCGATGTGTACGCTCGCACGCACGCACGTATAATACGTACACGGACACGTTGAATGCGAAAACGGTTAGCGAAGGGTGCATGGGTACGGGGTGGCAGGAGGAGGGTGCAACGACGCGGGAAAAGAGTAGGGGAAAAAAGAAAAGAAAAATAATACACTCGCGGAGACGTTGGCCGGCGGCGGTATCGCCCGAGCAGTCGGTTTGGGGGTGGAGGCGAACCGGCCGAAGAGAAGATTAAATTTTTACCGACCCACCTTATTTTCGTTTACGGGGTGTGCGGAGGGTGTGAGCGCGTGGGGTGAAGAGGGTTCCATTAAAACAGAAACCACCCTCCTCCCATCGGTGTCCTCTCCGCCCACCGTATAGCTGTTGGTCTTGACGAGCGGCGGCGGCGGCAGCGACTATACACAACACGACGACGATTCCGCCGCCGTTTTTCATATCGCACCGCCGTTTTTCTTTTTACCCCTCTTTGCCTCATACCACCGCCACCACCGCCGCCTCCGTATTTCCATGAAATCTTTCAATTTTATCGATTCGGCGGAAGGAAGTGTTGTCTTTTTCCCTTTTGACATCGTCGCCGCGCGTCGTCGTCATCGTCGTCGTTGTATAGTTGCCGTCACCGTTTCCTGGGAATACAATTTTTCTTTCGGTCTTTTTTTTTATTATTATTATTATTATTATTATTATTATTATTATTATTATTATTATTATTTTATTATACACCACTATCGACGACCGATGTTTTTGGCCAATTCACCACGAATTATTACCATTCGTATGTTATTACATTGCTTTTAAGTCGGGTAAAAAATGTTTTGCTCATATCAATACGCAGCCGAACGTTTTAAAAACAGCTATTGATCGGTGCTTTCTGTATTTTTTGATTTCTCATTTTGATTTAGCAAGACTTACATTACGATTTTCCACTGTAAATAGAGCCGGTTTCGCCACATACATTTTAATAATATGCATTTTTTTGCAAAAAGCACGATTTTCAAAATATTTCATTTCTTTTCATTTTATTTTTGATATTGGTCGATTCTTACATTATTCTGTTCTTGGAAACACAAAATATAAAAACAGCTAGATATCAAATAATAAACAATTTTCTTTAAGTACAGATTTATTCACTGACGTGTAAAATATTTAAATTATAGTATCTACGTGCGAATTTAAAAAACAAAATATAATGCATCGATAAAAATCGTTAAGATATTATAATATTATACAGAGAACTTCTTTAGGTTTGAACCTTTATAATGTATTATATTATAACGACCAATCAATAAAAAATTATTTAGCCTACAAATATTAAATCAAAACTTGAAAAGCGTTTAATTAAAAATATAAGTATTGTTAAACAGTATTGGGGTATGTCTCTTCTGGTAATGGTTTGAAAATATTACTTTTCTAATTGAATAAAAAATAATAATAACTCTCGGGGGTTGATGTCCATATTGTATTAAATCTAAATAAAAGGTAACGTCTTCTGCGGGTATATTCGAAAAAACGTTATGCTTGTCATAGCAAACTTAGTTGGCGCGTAGCGATAGCACACTACATTTAAATTAAGTTGTGTCTTCCGACTATCACTATAGTTAAAAAAAATATGAAAAAGAGTGGACTCCCTCCCGAAGGAAATTATTCGATTTTTATTTTTTATCGAAATATTTACGTCCAATGATGGGTGCCAATAATAACAGTAAAATAATAAAACTATCAACGCTGAACACGTCGCCGGTGATAAACTTAATGGTTGCATAATGAAAAACCCGCAGGATGTAATGGTGCAGCAGGCCTGTGTGCGACCGTCACATTAAATAAACTTTTGCGAACATATGCGTAATCATATAATTTTTAAGTCGTCGGCATTACCACTTATTATACATACTTATATAAAATAGGTATACTCATTCGTTCTACTGGTCCGCTTTGAATGTTTTATCTTCCCCTTATATGCGCGTATTTTATTTGTTTTCGATTATTTATTTATAAAATACGCGGGTCAAACGACTTTAAATCACGAACTCGGATTTAAATACTCTATTGGGTAGTTAGGGTACCTAGTTTTTAAATTACAAAAAAAAAACTGAAATTTTTAAAAATTTGATTTTATTTATTAAGTTTAACATCAAAAAAACAAATTATTCAATGTCTTTAGATATAGGTAGTACTATAAAGTAGATAGTTTAATTTAAATTATGAAACCGTACAATGAACCATTTTGAATTTTATTTCTTATTTTATTAACTTTCAGTATAAACTATATTTGTTTTCAACAATCATTATGGTATTGGAATTGAACGTTTTCTAATTTTCACATATTTTAATGGATCAGTATGCTTTTGTAAATTTGACATCTTTTTAAAATAAGCTCCTGCGTAAGTGCACATTTGTCCTAGAGGTGTTTTTCATCATATTTGACGCAGCGAGGTTTAATTGAACAATATATTGTTTTCCACTCTTCATCTGTTCATGACACTTACGACATTGAGACAGATCAGTATAAGATTTGTGTGTGGTTTTTTCGACCACAACGAAGGTAAGCAATAGTACAGTAGTATTAGAAATATTTGAGTTATTGCTCTTTGTATCGAGGTCTACAAAAAATGCCGTATCATTTGCGGCTTAAAAAACAAACGGAACGATTTCATATACGAATTAATTGTGTTTACTTTGCGAATAAAGGTCAACATCTGCAGTAAGCACCTATAATTACGGTTTACAGTAACATTAATTTAAACGCTTTGCATTTCGCGGAAATAAAAACTACAGTGGAAAAACACACATGTTAATCGATATAATACTCCATAAGCTGTTTAAACTTTGTCCAATCTACAGTTTATCCCAAGTTGAAATCCTAAGTGTGCAATTATCTAAACGTCTCTTCATTAAAGTACAACAACGTATAATTGTGAATGAATAATCATAAGATCACATTGCATTGTAATAAGTGTCGGGTTAAAAATAAAACTCGACTAATTATTAACCGACAAGTTTGTTTAAATTATAGGTAAATATCTTAATTCGTCGTAAGACGTGGTTTACCGTATAATTAAAAGATTAATGTTGTATTATATATACCTGCTGTTGGATGACAGAAACGTGTTATAATGTAACTCCTCGGCAAAAATTTACGATTTCACTATCGAACTTAAATCTAATAAATATGATGTAAGTATACTGTATTATGAATACAATTAGGTCTAAATATATGAGAGAATAATTTATTATTTTACAGCGTAGAGGTTCGTATTACACGTGAAAATACACTTTGGACTGTTTATATACATAGTGTTATAACTAGGGCTAGGATTTTGTAGCATTTACATTTTCTTTGATAGTAGTACAGGAGACAGCTAATCAAAAACGAAATTCGATTCATTCATCACAGAGTTCAAATATGCAAATTTGTTTTTGCTTTTTTATGATATTCGTAAATAAATGCTTTTTTGATACTTTTTTGTCAGTTTATTAGCTTTTTAATTAGTTTTTGTTAATTTTACGCATATTTAACATTTTTAGAACATTTACGTACATTTTTATCTAAATTATTATTTATTAATTTATTTTAATTGTATTATTATATTATATATTTCGTGATTGATTTCATAGTGAAATATTATCGCCTCATCGAAAAATATTTCTGAAAATAGATTCTTAGATTTTGAAGTGACTACCGAGGGAGTGGTTGCGTAATACGTTGACTGTCTGGACTTTAGACACAATGAGAACGATATTTATTGACTTGTTTACTATGTCTATTTACAATAAATTTACAATAATATTATTTAGCAGACACTAATTATAGGAATTTCTATAGGGGTTTATATTCGATATCTATAAATTGTGGTTAGTTCTAAAAATCAATTGGTGTAAACAAATAAAAATGTGTTTAATAAATTATTTTTTGATATTAAAGATATTTTTCAGCTAAACTTAAAAACGTTCAAGTCTTTTTTAGTTGTATTTTTTTGGTTAAAATGCTTTTTTTTTTTTTGTAGCATTATTGGCATTTTTTTAATTCATTTATTGTAGGTTTTTAGTGCTTTATTTTCCTAGCCCTAGTTATAACTATTATTTTATATTAATAAAAAAACCTACTTAATTAGAATCGTTAAAAATATAATTACAATTCGTAAAAAATACTTTCAATCAATATTATAAAAATTGAATAGACTTCAGTGTGAAATAAAGCGCCGCGACTCAGTTGACACGGTTACTAATAATACGCCTGTTAGCTACCATTTTATGTACTTATTCAAAGAGTTGACATGCAGGCATTGGTGATTCTTTTGAAGTATTAAACTTGTAGACTCAATAACAAAAGAGTTGAATCCACACACTTGCACAAATATTATACCATAATATGGTCGCGTTCGTGGGTGCTATTATATACGACAGTTATTTAACTTTATATATTTATTTATTACGTAAGTATTCTTATTATAAGTATTACACATATAATAGTATTATCACACGTTTCCCGTTATAATTGTACTTAAAGTTTCAAGTTTACGATTACAACTTATAATAATATGACATTATAATATTATACATAATTTTATTCACAGACTAAGGTACGATACTACGATAAATTAGATTATAAAATGTTGTGCAAACCTAAAATATTTTACTGTTTGGTTGTTTGCTCTCAAAATTAAAAATTGTATTTTTACGTGGGTAACACATAAACCTTAATTGTATTAAAACTCGATTGAAATGTGAAACTACAATAGAAATACGTTTAAAATTCAAATATCTATAATGGCCAAAAAGGTTCAATTATACTTTTTTGTTGGTATGTACATTTTATACAACTAAACTAAATGAATACTGAAAACCACCCGAAAAAATTAATAGTCACCCAAACCGAGAGCGGTTACTAATTAAGAGACGACCAAATGAAACCACTTTAAAAAACTGTATAACAAGTGTAATTTAAAAACCATGATATTACATGATCATATCATAATTAATAATTATTTAGGTCAAGCCATTTTTCAGAAATTCAATTTAATCTTAATGAACTCCTCAATAAACAATCAATGTATAAAATGTATTATATACATTTTATATTCTATATAATTCTATGCTCTATTCTTACCAATGGTAGATCTAGGGGGCGACTCATCACTAAGAAAATACACTTGATTTCTAGTTGGTGTCTGAAGACCATCAAGATTTTCTTGTAGTTTTTCGACTCGTATCGATACATGCTAAAACTAGCATATTAGGCCATTAGAGGGTAATTGTTTTATTAGGTATCTTTTATTTTTCTACGGGTACGGTATGCCTAAGGTGACCATAAGTAAGAATAAACACGTATACACAGTTCCGGGTTAAGGGGGGGGGGGGGGTCAAAGGGGACAGCTGCCCCGGGCGGCAAATTTTTATGACGAAAACATAAGATTTAAAGTGTTCAAAAATGAATGTATAAAATATTAATAATTTTAGAGTTATCACATCTATTATCATGATTTACTGGAAAACCCCCATTATTGTAGCAGCGCTCTGTCTTACGCA
>JAIPRK010000067.1:337506-400444 GCA_025469195.1 Chaitophorus viminalis
GAAAATTTCAAGTTGTTACGGTTTTTCGTTTTTGAGTTAGAGCATTTTAAAAAAATGTATTTGGTCAAAACGTGAATTTGCATAAAATTTCCTGTATTTTCGTAATTTTTTTATCGTTTTTTTTCGACGCTTTTAAAAAGTATTGAAAAAGTTGCTTTTTGACAAAGGGTATTAAAGGGCGGCATTTTGAAATCTGCTCCCAGGCGGAAATTTTCTTAACCCGGCACTGCGTATACAGCAACAAATTAAAATTTTTCCTATTTCTTTAATAAACCATTATTGTTGTAAAATTATAACATAGTTATTATCCTTTCGCAAAAATTATACCAATCACTAAAAAATTAAAAATGCCTTCATATATTCGGACATCATGTATTTAGGTTAGGCTAGGTCTATGTAAATGGTGGTAAGTTGCAAATTATTTAACAACATAATAATAATACAACAATATATTTATGAAATATAAATTCATGAATATAATCAAATTTGAATGTTATTCAAAATGTACCAACATGCTAAATTCTATTATAAAAAATAACTTTATAAATAAGTTTTTTTTTACTTTTGGTTTAATCGTCTAATATTTAACTACTATACAAGAAAGATATTTTCCGACTAAAAAACATCATGTTATAAGTAATAATCAAGGAAATAGTAGTAATGGGAGTGGTAATACAAGTGTATAAGGTGAAGTTCCCAAATACTTGGTATAATTTTAATCATTTTTATGTTCTCAATACATTTTTAAAATCCCCCTTCGTTCATTTGTACTGGATCTACTCTCGATTCTAACACAAAAATAGTTGTAAAACTACTAACAAAAATTCCTATTATTATTCTACAGATCGCATAATATATTTTTGTTTGTTTGTTACAATTAATCTTTGAAAATACTAAATAATGAAACAATATAAAATTGAACGCCATATTATAAACCGTAAAATATTAGATTTAGATCATTGTTTCAGAACTGTGAATTATAAGCGATGTGTTTTGTATTCGATTCAGAATCAGTTTATGTGTTTTATACATATTAATGATATTATTTATGTGAATTATGATTAATAATTATTAGAACTTTATAATTATAAATTCTGAAGAAGATCAAAACTCATTTTAGGTTTAATAAAATGTAATAATAATAATAGTATTAAGTGTTAAAATATTGACTCTACAACACATTATAATTGTGCGTGCGATAAAAACGTAATTTCATAAAAGTTATGTTCATTCTTAAATCGAAAAACTATACGTCGTGTACCTAAACTTAATAAGATTAGCGACTACTTTAGCGACAACATTGAAATGGAAGGATTAATACGATGGTTTTTCGCGAAACTAATACAACATTATATATCGTCAAAATGCGTCTCATAAGTTTATATACATAGTACGAATTTTTCATTTTCGTATGAAAAATGTTAAAAGCTAAACAACTCTACCATAAGATATCCAGTGATTGCTTGGGAAATCGTAAGACCTCGGTACTATGTAGGGAAGACGAATGGACTTTTCCACGATGACGCGGTGGAGAGAAAAAAATGAAAGGGATGAAAAGTAAATGAAGAACTATTGGGGTGGAGGTTTTTCGCGGCAGAGAGGACATTTTAAATAAATACCACACTAGTGGGGCCGAAATAAAAAGGGGAGCCATTTAAGAGCGCGTGCGCCGAGATTACGCATCACGATATAATATATCGGAATATAAAACACTGCGCTGATTTATCGTTACATTACTTTGCGACGATCGCAACCACCGTTACTGTGGTTGTGGTTAGGTGATTCTGGTGGTGTTGGTTGTGGCCGTGTTGTCGGTGTAGAAGATGGTATTCATTGTGTATAGCCACGCGAGTATTATTCCCGACGCTTTAATATACTTGTAAGAAAATAATAATAAAACCATGCGAATCAAGTGCGAGGCTGTATACTAAACAGACCGTAAACATTATTATTGTTATTAAAGCCCATCTGTCCTATTGTTGATTGTTGTTTGTTACACCGCCGCCGCCCGAAGACGACGAGATCGTCGCGTATCGCATCGCACCCTTTTCGCACACGTGCCTATTGTATGGTGAATACTTACCTATAACGACTGCGGGCAAGTCGGACTTAAGTTTTTTAATAATCCCCTTCCTCTCATAATATTCGTTTGGTGGATTATGGACGTCTGGAAACCATCAAAGATCCGTTGCTTGACGAATTTTTTGATGCTGAAAATATTATAATATTGTATAATTTAACATTTATCTGAGCTTGATGTTTTCGGAATTTGTTAAATATTTATCATACCTAAACTTACAGTGGCCCATACAAATATTTTAAATGATAGTGAGTTACTTACATTTAAGAATGTACAATTATATAGTTATATTTTCTAACCATTTTCGAAGAATTATTATGCATATAATAAAACGGGCGAGACTCCTAGTTTAAGTTAAACTCCATGATAGAGTGAGTTAAAGCCTAGAGGGATGGTTTATATTTGTTTATTGGTCTTTTAAATTTGAAACCAATGTACCATTGCTTTCGACAATATTACGATTATGGGTGAAATAGATCGAATAGATTAGTTTATATTTATAAAAATTAATAATAAATTAATAGCATGTATACGCTGCTGCTGTACTTAAACACATAATATAAACACATAATGAAACTATAATAATTAAGATAAATAACTACATAAATAGATTAATTTATATATGTCGCACGCGTGTGTATGTGTGTGTGTGTGTGTGTGCAGTTTAAATACTTACAAAATTATACCAATTATTATTAATTATTAGATCATTTTTTTCTGTAACCGAGAGACTTGAAAGAATTAATTATATTATTATTAGATGCATATACGTACAAAATCACAATATCCTATAAATTACTATAATACATTATTATCAGTTCATTAGATTATTACAAATTAGATTATGACAAATACTGTTTTATTAGTGTTATTGTAATTTCTTGTATGCCTAAAAATGTTTACAAATTATTTAAGTTATAATATTTTTAAAAAGTGTTTTTTATATAATATGTCTTTTTTCCCGTTTCCGATATGTTTTCCACTGCAGCGAATCTGACTTTAATACGTTTTCAAATAAGACATTTTCTTTTGTCAAGAACTCTCGCAATCGATTTAAAGTATTAATTTCTAACAAACCATTATAATGCTTTGGAAACAATATTTTCTCGGTGATAATAATTGAATTTTTGAATTGGACCAATGCCAACGTGTGAAAAAGGGAAACAGTCGACGAGGGGGATAAGGCTATTGAAACTTTAAAAACGAAGCAAGTGTTTCAGTGATTTTCACCATAGCATATATTTATAGAACATTATGTATAATATACATGTATATTATTTAAGAACCATAATATTTCATTTTGTGTGTTTTTGAAAAACGTTATTTGCCTTCTTTCTCTACACCAACCACCCTTACCGTCGTTACCTTCGTTGTCTCTTTACCGTTCGAATTACAAATGTGGTTCAGCGCGTGCGTAGATTTTTATATTGTTTATCACTAATTATCATCAAAAAAAAAAAATGTTTTTTCATTCATGAGCGCCCTTAAGATTCACGTGCGTTTTTAATTTTTATTAAATATCCTCCAGAACCACTGAGGCACCTTTCCTCCACCGCTTTACCACGGACGCAATTCGGTTCGAAAAAACAAATGAATAAATAAATAAATAACAAGCACGTCAAAATGGGTTTACTTATTAAACGCGGTGTTTCTGTGTTACCGTAGTAACCGGAACGAATTTAGATCGTACTACAGATTGTCCATTATGCAGTATGTATATTATCTGAATGTCTGCCGAAAACAATAGGCTCCTCTCGTAATCACGTGACACGCAGCACGATGACGGCTGCGAATTCTGACGGTTGGAAAATAAAAAACCTTTTATAATATTATTATTTCACATTTTTTAATTTTTTTTAATTTTATTATTCCAGAAAATCTTATTTTATTCGCTTAACCATTTTCGATTATCACATGACGCATACCGAATTATACCTTCGTCCGTAAGCGTAATAGTCTACGTCCCACTCGACCGGTGCTAATATCATTGACGATAAAATATGACCGGAATATTGGTATTTCTCCTACACAACTACTAACTCTTCTATATTTACAAACGTTATCACCAAGGCTCAGATTTTATGGTGCTAAAAATAACTGAAATTTACACTGTAATTATCTTAAATATATAAAAAAGATAAACTGATGTATACGCACAACTTAAACCGGGTCTAGAAACTTCAAATGTGCACAGAAGTTTCTTATACAACGTAGGCGAGCACTGGAAAGGATTTTTTGAAAATCGCATTTACAAGAATCGATAACAGTTTAAGTTCAAGGCTGTTTGTATAATTTCTGTCACTTACTGGTCATCAGTATAATATTTAATAATGATTTTATGTTGATGGGCATAAATGTTTTGAGTCGCTATGACAACCAAGATAATTAGATAACAATCAAATAACTTACTAATATCTGATAGTCTACATTTTAATAATTGTACTGTTTTTCTCAATATTACTCGAAAAACTATTGTGAAATTAAAAAAGAAAATGACTTCAATACACCTCAATGACTAACTAGACGAAATTTCAAATCAAAAAAATTATAATTTTGTATACATTAGACCATTAGAGCAAACCTTCTGGTCAAAATTATGTATAGACATAAAAAAAGAAAACCATAATAGCTAAATAGATTTTTTTCAAAATTCAATCCCTATAAGGGGATCAAAAAGAGTAAAAGAAGTAAAATGAAAAAATATCCATATATATGAAGATATGAGCATAACATTTAGTGAAAAATGTCTATTTATGATGTAGAAAACCATTACTCGATTAAATACAACTTTTAACTTGGTTTTACTTGCACATTCATAATTATCATGATACTGTCAAATTAAAAAAACCCGGGCAACGCCGGGTGATAAAAGCTAGTTAAGTATAATATGATAACAATTCTTAAAAGAACAAGGATGTATTTTTTTTAAACTTTTTTCTGTTTTCAATTTAAAAAAAAATTTAATAAATATAAACACAACAGATTTCTACGAGTCAATAATTTGATCATTTGATCAATCATTTGATGAGTCAATAAGCCAGAAAACTTAAAAGTAAATCAGATCATTCATAAATCATATTATAAATTATTTATATAAAACTAAAACGTGGCCGTTTTACTTATGAATTCACATAAACCGTAATAATTGTAATTGTTTAGTCTCCTACTCGGGTTGTATAGTTGGCCAATTAATAATTTCATCACATATTTTTTCGTACGGTCAGTCGAATGCCGTGTGATTGCAAACGCTAAGTTTATTATAAACATTGTTACTCTTTTTACTAGTGTCAGATTTACCGACAATCCACCGGTACAAGCCAGTGACCAACAAATTGTTCATATGATAAACCATCCCATACAGCTAGCGCATGGTCACCTGCAGTGGTCAACGTTGGTGGCCAAGTTCAACTATAGAGTGGAACCGGCTTTATATACCTACTTGAATTAAATTTGTGCCGAAAGGTAGATTTCAATAAAGGAAAATAACCACATTATATTGAGATCTCATAACTTTATATTAGTACATCAGATAAAAAATAAATAATAATAATAGTATTTGACATATTTTGTTTGTAATATATAGTTAACTCTTAGGTGCATAATTAGAATTTAGTAATCTGTTGTTTCGGTACTAGTATTTTTCTCGGTGAAGTCTTCGAAAAATATTTCGGAGGAAATAGGTTCTTTACTTGCGTCACTTATCGTAGGTCAATTTAAACACTACTAACGTACTACACATCTATGAAATACTGAATGTAATTGACGCTGCGAGACTGAAAAACAAAATCAATTGGTTCATATAATAAGAGATTTTTAAAACTAATTCACTTTTTCGAGGGAAACATCTTGCAAAAAAAAATACGTCCGGAAAAAAGTATGATGCAATCGGAACAATTTATTCCGATATATTTGATTTGGTTAAATGGAAGAACGTTTTAATTAAAACACAGTTCAACGAGGAAAAGTTTATTTTTCATGGAAATTCACTATGTTTATGTACATGTATAAAACAAGTATACGATGTATTTTTGTTTGGAAATGTATTTTACTTTTTCTTTCAATTCTCGTTCCCTGGTTTTCTCTCATTTTGTTATTATTATTATTACTATTATTATTATTGTTATTATTATTATTATTATACTCGTTGTGTTTTGGAAATTGGACCAACAAGGGAAGTTTTTCTTGTAATTCTTTTACTTCGTCTTTTTATATACCCTATCCCACTCGCTCGCCGACTCTCATTTTTCCATCCTTTTTTTGCATTATTATTGTATAGGAAAAAAAATAAAAGGAAAAAGATTCGGAAAACCCGTAGACTGAATACGGTGGCGGGGTGGTTCGTCGTCGTCGTCGGTGGTGGCGGCGGCGGTGCTGCAGAAGGGGAAGGTAGTGGTAGTAGTAGAGGTGCCGAGGGGTTACTGCGGCTGGACGCGCGGGGGAACAAACGAACGAACGAAATAAAGAAGACTGCTGCTGCGTGATTAAAAACTGGCGAGAGTAGCCCTAAGCGAGGGGTCGATTTTCTTTTTAAGAGTTTTAATTGCTTCGGCCATCATTTCCCTGCAGGCTCCTCCACGCGCGCTTTCTTATTTATTATTCGTTCTTTTTTGTTTTGCCTTTCTCGATTTTTAGCCCCAGAACACGGCGACTCGCTATATTTTACATTATACGTCCCTCCGGGATTTCGAACAAAAAAAAAAAAAAAGGAAAAAAAATTAAATACATTTATTTAGGAGGTACCTATATATTTATAATATACCGTATTATACTTCACCGACTCGGATTGAAGATGTGCTCTTATAAATTACGAAACAATATTCAACTGTGTTCGCCAATCGTCATTACAAAGTAATAACTATAGCGCGTTGCGGCCGCGGCGTCGCTACAGTATATTATACAATTGATGTTCCATAATTATTATACTCTACGATTGTACCGGTGCAAATACCCTGCATCATTAAATGCGTGTGATAATTTTTTAACTTTTACAAAGTTTATCGTCGAATTAATTATGACAAATGATTAAAAGTAGCCAGTAGGTACCCCAACATCGTGTTTCACTCGACTATATCCAATCGAAACCCCGAACAGACATAATACACGGTTCGGGAAGTCCTAAATACGGGTTCTAGATGGTGATTTCATGATCATCGTCCAAATATCTAAATAATTTATAACAAGAATAATGCAAAACTTTTTTTCTATTCGTCCAATACAGAAACTTTCGAAGTGTAAAGATGTGTAGATATCAATAATACCCTGCGAGTGTCTTGTACTTTCAAAATTTCTTCAGCCGCTCGAGCTGGTTGCCACCGCAATGTTTTTGTTTCGTTGTATGCGCGCCTTTCGCATTTATCAGATTTAATTACTAATTCAATATTAGTTCGTTCCAAAGGTATGTTTTCTTCATCCATTTCGATAATTGTTTTCGAAATGTTATTTTATTACTCGTAGCATGCAATTTCTACAAACAAATTTTTATCCCACTCGTGGTTGTCACTTATTATTGCTGTCCCTCTTTGGATCTGACAATAACCGGTGACGACATAAATATTTTAAACCAGGCATGTCAAACACGCGACCCGTGGCTTATTTTTTTGTGGCCCATGGCTAAAAATATTATTGGACAAAAAAAAAAATATATATATATATATTTTGGAATTTATTTGTACCGGTTGTGTTTGTAAAGAATAAAATTGAAATATAGAAATTTTTTTTCGTTAATTGGTTATATGCGTATTAAACTATTCAATATATTTGGCCCACTTGATACTTTGAGTTTGACCTACCTGTTTTAAACCATCGAAAAATTCCCTTATATACTATTATGTATTACAAAATGGTATATCACTCATCACTTATCACCACGATTACGATATGTATCTGGAGAGAACGCTTTTCGTGTGTGACATGACGTGATAAAAATAATATTATTGAAGTTATTTATTATAAATACTTCGTCGTTATTATTATTGATGTATGTTAATATAAAAACAAAAGCGTTTTGTAAGTATTTTCTGGTAAGTTTATTTTTCAATAATATGTACAATGTTCAATATAATATGACGTAGCTAGAATTTTTCATTGAGGGGGGGAGTTAAATATTTGTTTCTGAGTTATTGGTTCAGGTTTTGGAGGTTTAACCTCAACAAAGTTTTTAAAGTGTTTGCATTAGTATACATTTTATTTTTAATACAGTTGGAAAATTAGAAAAAAAATACATTTATTACTCTGTTCAGAATCTAAAATATATACTTATGTACACATAAAAATACTTAATAACGAATTATGAAAAGAAAATTATCTATGAACCGTGTTTGTGGACTTAAGTTTCAAGCTCGGTGTACAGCCATGGCGGTGTGGACAATACAGGACACTTGCCCTCCCCCTATATTTTTATATTTTTTTCCCAAGTATTATTTGTAAAAAATTTAAATATAATATAAAAATATGAAATTCATAAGACAATCGTCATTTATTTTTAAAAACAATTTTGCCCCCCCCCTGAAAAAATGCCTGGGGACGCCCATGTGAACAGCCTCAAGTATCTTAAAATCATTCATCCGATCACACATATCTCGCTATGGAAGACCTCGATAAAATATGTCTGTATATTATGAAAGATTCATTATACTTAGTAAATTACCATTTATATTCATAGTAAAATAAGTTTGTCTCTGTGTTTTATTGTATATATATAAATTTTATTTAAGTAGCTTGTTAAATTTAAAGATTGTCATAAACCCTTATTATTATGTAGGTACTACTATATATTGTTAACGAGTACTGTTAACTGTACGTTTAATTTTATCCTTATGTATTTGTATATTGAATTAATATGCTGTATCACATGGTACAACTCACATGGTGAGTAGCTTGTTTTAATTTAATAATAATAAAAGTTGATTCTCTATTTCTGCTTAATTGCTCCACTCTGTGAGTTGAATCCTACTAGGAGTTATTTTTGTTAATACTAGCTATGGCAAACCCCTTAGCTATGGCTATATTGGAACCAATTCTGGTCTGATCCGACAGTCCAACTCGTCGGAAGAAAAACAAATTTATTTTCAGAAGCGAGTGGAACGGATAAATATGGCCACTACTGAAAATATACACGGTTTTGTTTTTCTAGTAAAACTGTCGGATCAAGTCGGATCGGATCGGAAATGGTTCCAATATAGCCAAATCCATTGAGTCTATTTTCAGTATATTATTTTGTTCTTATTGTTATCTGTAATCGTTTATCATACATACATAAACATGGTTCATGAGGGGGTACAGCCCCTTTAGCCCCCCCACCTTGGCTACGCCACTATTATGTAGTCATAATCCACGATAATTATATTAGAAAAAATGGTAAATGATATATAATAGTTTGCGGTATTATTCCATATCGTTCTCATGGCCAAGGTATTATGATATTGTACTAAAAATACATGCAATGACGACACCAATGTGATTTTTATAGTATACATGACTGCGGTTGGACTTATCGGTCACTACTTAAGTTATACTCTAAAGACTATGGGCAAGACAAGTCTATTAATATCAGGTCTATGATCTAAATAGTTGGAAGTGTATAATCGTAAAAGTCCCAAAAGACGTAACAATGACACTCGATGTACTTATGCACTATACTTCCTCAATGAATATAGTGAAATTATTACATTTCGTAACGAAACGATACATCGACAACTACGTTCAATTATGGACGAAATACGAAACATTAATTTAATTGACTTCAAATACTTTGCGCTTCAAAAATATCGCTGTGCACATCAAAGGGATGAATTATAATATTACAACGGTGTGAAGATCAATAATGTCGAACGTCTAGGAAATCGAAAAAATAAAACAAAATAAATATACTCATTGAATGTGAATACTTCTACTACTTACTACTAATACTACTATCTGCTATTTATTAACTGTTCGTACATCGGTACATATTTTTTTTATATTACTACTTTAACATTTTTATATTATTTTGTTGTACTTTAATTTGAAACTACTTCATTTTTATATGATATAGACTAAAAATAAAATTAAAACAATAAAAACATTTGACATTTACATGTAGCCACAACAAAAATGTCAAACATTTTTCTCATAATTCGTCACATTCACAACTGTGTAGCCGTAAAGGCGTGTGACACAAACAATACAGTTATGGTTATGTTATGTAAACGTAATATAAAATTACAAAAAAGTTTTGACTTTTTAATTGGTAGGATCGAGATTTTAATTAAGTAAAAACATAATTTTTCAATATAACATATATAATGTAAAATAAAGCTAGTAAAATCTAAAATGATTTCGTGTTTTCCTGAACTAATTTATTTTTAATAAAGAATTTAAGAGCATAGGCGATTTTTGTAGAGAGTTTAAATTTGTATTCGTGTGAAAGAAGGTAAAAACTTTATTTGTTAAAATAAGCTATTGACTTAACACAATAAAGTGCTTAAATGAGTCGAAATGTTTCAAACAGTGGTCGGGGCATACTGTTTAAATCGAAAATGTCCATTGACTGATTAGGAACAACTACAAAAAGTACGTACATCATTAAAAATTGCAACGTCACACTTAAGTATACTGTACACATAAGCAATAGTACAAATCCTTATGTACCCTTAATTACTTGCGGTATCATATTGCTTCGATACAGATTTTAAAGATGGAAGCAGTTTAATTGTTTGTCCAAACAGTCGTCAGAGAATACTGAAAATACGGAAACTATGGTAACAATCAAAGCTTGAGGACTTTAAATAAGTTTAACTTATGATAAACACGATCCAGATGAGCGAAAAAGTCGCAATAGCCTTCAATCGTATGAAGTAAAAGGAATTTCGATTAAAATTATCATAAAATTATGAAATACTTATAAAATACTAATAATGTGAGTAGTATAGGTACCCAGTAAATGTTATTTCGAATCTCTTATGACAGCTAAAATAAAGACCAAAATAACTAATAACGTTATTTAATTTTTGCAATTTTTACCCAGTTTCCTCAATATTTGGGAAACTAATGAAAAATTCAAAAATTTTCTTCCAAAATACCAACTTGACAAAATTGACTACCAGAAAATATATTAGTATGTATATCAGAGCAATGTTTCTTGCCTAAACCGTGTACCTATACAGCTACATAGACACCAAAAATAAAAATAAATAAGTCTATAAATAAGTCAAAATATGTCAAAATACTTTGAAAACATAACCACGTATAGAAAGTGCCAATATAAAGATTTGGTGAAAATTTCAAGTTGTTGCGGTTTTTCGTTTTTGAGTTAGAGCATTTTAAAAAAATGTATTTTATAAAAACGTGATTTTGCGTAAAATTTCCCGTTTTTTTTGTAATTTTCTTATCTTTTTTTTCAATTTCTTTAAAGAGTATTAAAAAAGTTGGATTTTTGACTCATCCAAGTACCATCTACATTCATTTTCCTTTCAGAAAAGTTGCTGTTTAAGCAAATCGAAGCATTTTTACTGCCAAAAAAGATGTCGTCAGACACAAAAAAAAAAAAATACACATCATTGTAAAATCAATAGATTCCATCACTCCGTTCTGAATCTTAAATAAAAGATACACACATTACGATAAAAATAAATAATCAAGATTGATTTTTATACTTTCCAAGTCCTTATCAATAAAATGTGTACTATATTATTGTTACAAGATTATGATGTAAATAAATAAATGTAGCTATGGTATTATCATGACCCGTGTCATTAATCAAGTATATTTTTTATTTCATTTGGGTTGAAGGAACGCAATGATGATTTTTTTCTGTTAAAACATTTTAACAGAAAATAGGGTGCATTCAAACCACATTAAAAATTGAAAGCGGTACTTCATTACACCAATTATTTCTGTGTACGCTTTTCTCCGGTGTTTTTTTTTTTTTTTTGACAACTAATGAAAAATAAAAATTAGCAAGTGCTAAGCTTATTAATCAACTGTTAAAATTATTTTTATTAATACTATATTTTATTTTACTATACGGATACTTATATTTACTAATTCTGTAATGGACATCTTGTCATTTGAGTCCAAAGTGCATAATTTGTTTCTGAATATTGAAACATATACAATAGTACTGGGGCATATTTGGCTGGATTATTATTTTTTTGAAGATTGACGATGATTTTTTTTTCCTAATCTTTAAATGTTGTTTTTTTAGATATTATCAAAGGTTGGGAATACGTAGATACAAAAGAAAGCCATCTCTTTAGTTTTTTTAATCAAACATTTTTTTCTTAAAAACTTAACATTCCTCTCGACAATTTTTTATTATTAATTATTATGTATACTGTAGTTTTCATGAAAACAATAGTATATTTGATTAAACTACTGCAGGCAGGTCAAACTCAAAGTATCAAATAGGCCAAATATATTGAATAGCTTAATACGCGGGCCGCACATAACCAATTAACGAAAAAAAAAATTTGTATATTTCAGTTTTAATCTTTACAAACACAACCGATACAAATAAATTCAAAAATATATATATAGATGTATGATTTTTTTTTGTCCAATAATATTTTTAGCCATGGGCCGCATGCAGCCCACAGGCTGCGTGTTTGACATGCCTGAACTACTGTAATAGACTTTATCTTAAACAAAATTATTTTTTTCCCCATAAACATACATATTATTAATAGGAGATAATATATCAAATATTTAAAGAATTTAAATACTAGTATACTACATAATATTATATATGTTTATAATACTCAGAATTGGTTTTCGGACACGACGATTCACCGCCTTTAATTCTGAACGCCTTAAATATGTTGTAACTCGCAGTATACTATAGTGTCGTGTTTTTCCTACTACTGTAATATCATTAGTGATATACACATCATACATATTGTACAATATTAACAATGAATGCGAGATAGAAATAAACTCGGGTATTGTTCTAATATTGGTGTATTTGTTTTCTCAATTGCAAAGAAAATATATTATCCGAAATGTCAACAAGAAAAAAAATAGATCTTCAATATTTTAGTATAAAGAGTATTTTCCATAGAACCATGCCCATATGTAAGTTTTTTGCAGTCTTAACTTATTATAAGAAAAATATTATACTATCATCAAAAGCTTATATTGTCATCATGTTCGATTTTTTTTCCGTCGAATATCCGTGTATATCTAATCTATACAAGGAATATGATAAACCTACAACGGCTACAACAATAGATAGCTTCAATACCGTAGCGCAGAGTTTCCTAACTTCGTTTATTTTACTCCCGGAACCTTTGCAGGAACTTGCATATTTTGAGGAGACCACCTTTTTTTCATAATCATAGTAACGCAGACACATTTTTATAAAGGTATTCAAATTAATCCCCACTTTCGGCACAGGCCTAAATTGGCCGTAATTGGCACAGGCCGTAGTGTATATTCAGTATTCACCACACTACATGAAAACCATTTCATAATAAACTTATTTAATCATCAACATTTATTTTATTTTAGACAACTTGTTAAATTTAGGTACACGTTATTCACTCTTAATTATTTATTAGTGATAACCTTATTGTTTAATGGTATACCTAACTTAATTGCTAATTGCTATTTATAAATAGATACTATTATATTATTATGCAAATATGCAATTACTTATTTAGTTGTTATCGACTAATAAAATGCTTATTATTGTTTAAATAATTATAATTGAGATTAATTATAAATGGACGTATTAAGTAATAAAAACCTCAGTTGGGTAGGAACCTATATTATTTAATATTTTACACAGAAGCTTATTTTGAAATGTGTTATAGGGGATAGGAAATAAAGTACAATAAAAAAAAACTCAAATCGTATATACTTATTTATGACGTAAAACTCATAATCCAATAGCCAAAATACAATATGTGCTTGATAGAAATATAACATTTAATTAGTAAAAAAAATTAAAACATCTTTTTCTATAAAATGTGTGTAGTTAATAGTTATAATAACTGAATACTTCTGGGGTATAAAGTATATTTTATTAGCATATATATCAACAATCAATTGCTTCTTCATGTTATATAATTATTTCTGGATGTATATTCAGCAATGCTAATCTAAGGATCTTAGATGTATTTTTTAAAAATATGGGACATTTTTTTTAAATCATGTCTATACTTCAATATTTGTAATTTGCATTTTCATTGGTGTTTATTTAGGAAGGGGAGAGAACTTATGTTAGCAATTAACATGTTACGAAATGAAATATATAATGTTATTTTTATACAATTTTTACATTTGGGCTATTTGGCCTAGAAGTAACATTTAATTTTTCTCAGTTACTAAATATTTAATGTATAATAAAGTTAAACACAATATTAGATAGTAGAAACAAATATAAATAATAATTAAAATTTAATTTAAACAAAAATTATTATTATACATTATTAATTTATAACATAATATATTAGGTCCATAGGCGTGTTTACAGGAGGGGCCGGGTAGGCACTGGCCCCTCTGGCAGACTGTGCCTCCAATATGGGACATTTTAGAGGGGTTTTGCGTAAAAATTCCCGTTTTTCCGTTACTTTTTTTTTGTTTTTCTCGAATTTTTTGAAAATTGTTGGAAAATGTTTACTTTTGACCTCTATAATGCACCAAGGATATTCATTTTGCCATCGGAAACCACCCCCAAAGTTTGAAATTGAAGTATTATTTCGACTAGTTATGCTGTATACAGACACAAAAAAAAACACATCATTGTAGAATCAATACATTTATCACTCCGTTCAGAATCTAAAATAGGTCTCATAATTTAAAAATTTGTTGTGCCCCTTGGACCACCAAAGTCTGAACACGCCTATGATTAGGTTAACTAACCCCAATACCAACAAAAAAATCATAAGAGATAATTTTAATTTTTTTTGAGATTTTTCTTTATAAGTAATCCAATATTTATTTATCATCATTTGATTTAGATAGTATAGTTCATCAATAATTTAAAATTTAAAAAGCTAAATAATATAAAAAAAATTAATTTTTAAAATAAGGTACATACGAGACGGATTATTCAAAATACGGGACAAAAGTATTATTTTTAAACTTTTGTTGGTATACCGGGACACTTCCTTCAAATACAGGACAATCCCGTAAAATACGGGACGTATGGGATCCCTATGCTAATCCATTCTTCTCCCATAGTTTTTCGTAAGTAGGTTTAACTCTTCAACTTATTGAATTTTATAAACCGAATCTCCCAGGTTGTATATTATTCTGATCAAACCATTCAAACCTATGTATTACTGTGAGCCGAGTATTTTTTCTTTTCATTTTTAAAAGTAGGTGTGTGTATAGTCATGAATAGATGTAGGTTTTATGTATAACACTAGGTATTACCTATAAACATTTTACCCTGAGGTTTCACGCGACGTGGCTATATCGGCTATATAACACTAAACATGTTATACAAAAGTTAACAACTGTCGACCAAAATTGTATGGTCATTATTTTTAGTACCTACCTACAATATTGAAATGTTAAATATCACAAAATAATGGATTTTAGGCCATAATACATTATTTTTGTCGTCGATTCTCCCTTTGTATTCGAAAATATATTAATAATTATAAAAAAAAATAGTTATTACATCCATGGAAGAGTATTAATTATTTTAATAAATGATTAAATTAAGATTATATTTTTAATCGTGCTGATAAGTGATAGCAAGATTTAAGTGATAACAACGACGATAATAATATATTTTCATATATGCATTAATGCAATAAATTGTAATGTATTAAATGTTATGATTGAACGATTAATGTCTGATTAACGTTATAGTATTAGAGTTATGTATTTTATTATTTTTAATTTTAACGATATTCTCCAGCATAATATTATTATGATTATTGATTATTATAAGCATTTCTTGTGCATTTTAAATTACTTAATTATTTGAGTTTATAATTTCTCATTATCTAAGGTTATAAGATAACTTGTCTTTCTGTTCTACACCTATGTAGTTTCTTCGTCGAAATGAATTAGGTACTTTTTAAAATCTTAAACCATTAATTATTCTTGATTTAAAAATTGTAATTATTGTTTTTAAGGACTATTCAAATGTGATGTCAATTGTGTGATTGAATAAATGAATGCATTGGTCAAAAGAAGCTTTATTGTAGTTGATGCAAGGATTCCTGATTCATGATTGGTAATACTCCTCAATTATCTCATATTTTTAAACAGACACTAAACTGTTTGGAAACAAAAATAATTTTAATACTTAATGGTAAAGAAGTAATTGAAAATAAACACAATTTATTATTAGAAAATTATAATGGTGTTTAAAAATATTTGTTGAAAAATATATTTTCAAGTATTAAAAATGATTATATTGAGCTGTATATTCACACATGAAACATGTGACATTTCTAACCACACCAGTACTCAATTTTATTGATCAATAATTGATACTGTCAGTCCTAAGTCTGAAAAAGTGGGAAGGGAAGTGTTTCATGTATATTAATGAAATAATTAAAATTGAATTTGATTGTTCAACAGAAACCAATTTTAAAACCAATGAACATAGTTAATATTAATAACAAGTTGACTAGTTTCATGTTACATCTAGAGATCCGTTGTTGAATTATTCATTTTTAGATTACTGGAAAAATATTAAACATTATTCAATATTATTATTACTAAAATTTATTTTTAGTGAATTATTAATGTTTACATCAAACTATTTTCAGTTGATAAACTCAAAATCATCAGTATTTCAAAGTTTAAAGTACCTACTCACTAAGTGTTGATCGTTGACCAATGTAAGTAGTTTATTGGTGTAATTGAACAAAAAGATTTAATTTTTTTAATCTTAATCAATGATGAATGATTTTCTTTAACAAGTTTACCATGAATAATAATAACAAACAAATCGTCCAACTGTTCTAATTAGAACAGTTGCTTTTTTTACAATCTCCATTTTTTACTGGTATGAGAGTTCTGTATCTTTTACTTGAAATCTTCAACAATGCGTCTTGAATATTATTACTGAAATCGAAAGCCTAGCAAATCAATATTTTATCTGAGTATGTATAATAAAAAAATTGGGTGTTAATTTAAAATTCTGTTTATGAAGTGAATGTTTAGTTTAGGTTAAGACAGATTTCGTTTATTACTTTACTATATGTACACTTCAATTTAATTTTGAAAAAGTTTTTTAAATCAGCTTTATGCTTCAAAGTAAATCTATAATAAAATATAAAAGATACCAATAACATTACTTATAGGCTATATCTATTTTAAAAAAGCACCTCTCAGGTGGTCATTGTTGTACTATTTTTAAGTAATGGAATACGATACACCATACACTCCAAAAATATTTTTTCTGCACCTAACATGTATTTCTTGTGTAATGTGTAATATATGAATAATTAGATAACTCTATTTTTTGTAGATGACTGCAGTACCTATATTGAATCTATATTTGATTGAAAATATCGAGAAGTCTATGAAAACCTAAGTAAACTGTAAATTGTTCTACGTCTGCTGCTGTGCTTCCAGCTTCTTACTCAGATAGAAGAATTGAAGACTTCAATTATATATGTGCCTACTATATAGTAGTTTATTTTCTAATATAAAAGTTGTACAGAGAATTACGTTTTCCTAAAATATTTTAGAAGTGGGACATTGCACTCTTTTTTCTCTAAATTGTTGTATAATTTTTTTTTTCACAAATCTAGCTATTTGACATTTTTTTTGACATCAATTTTTGTTAGAAACATATTGTAGTTAATAAATTATAGAATACTCAATAATTAGTGTACACTTTTTTGTTTTAAAATCCCTAATTATTAATGTACTTAATTTTAAATGACATTGTATAAGACAGTTATTTTTGATAATACTACTTAAATAGAAATGTTATTCTTTTCCATTGTGCTTATCGCAATTATGATATACAATTATCACAAAATGATATCCTTATTCATATAAAATATACATTAGTTTATGTTTGGTATTTTCTTAATACACAATATTAGATATTTATTATAACATTATATGCATCCTTTTATTTGTATTTAATTTAGTTAGATAACTTTATTTATGTTTTATCGTTTAATTGTACATTCAAATCATAATAACATTATTTTCATTAAATTTTTTACTATTACATTCTGAAATGATGAAAAATTTTGAATAATAATAATAATGCAATTTTAAAGAAGTATTCTGAAGATTATATAAACTATTTAAGAGGTTATAGTATTTGCAATCATAAGGAATGATAATGTACAACTCATATAAGTACAAGTTCTAACTTAACTAAAAGTCGTTATTTTATTTTTATTTTACTCAGCAAGTTTAGAATAGATTAAACTATATGTAATCTTACAAATGTCTTAACAAACCTTTGATAAAATAATTAAAGTGAATAAGGGATTTGTTTGTTTTCAATGATTAAGGATGACACATTCTTGAAGATCTATTGTTAATCAATAATTTCAATAACTCAGTATTTGAAATAACAGTTCAATTTTAATAGTTTTTTCAATTACGATATTGTCAACTTAAAATAACATCTACCCTATAGATATATCTAGAGAGTCTATGTCCATTATAAGGAAGTCTTACAGAATTATAAATAATTAAAATCATAATATAATATAACTATCACTACCATGCCCTTCCTTTGTAAATAATCGGATTCAATTATAGATAATTCATTCATACGTATTTATGTTGCAGATTATTACACCTTGATAATCCACTAATTAATCATCAAACAATTTATAAAACTAAATATCACAATTTTTTTTTTTTGTACAATGCTTAATATTTTAAACATAAAACATCAATTTAGACAAAACAAAGTGATGAAGGAGTTGCTATTTCAATGTTTTTGCGTTTTATAAACATTATTTTAAGTACCTTCATAGTAAATTTATATAAAAAATATCAAAGATTATTATTTCATAATATAGGAAAGTGAACAAACTCGTCAATAGCTGTAATATATTATAGAACATACAAAAAGAATATACTTATTTCCTACTAGTCATGGGATTATTATTTATATTACAAGAAACTCTATGTACAGCTGTCACTGGGGATAACGCCATCCTGTGTATCAATCATTGAATCATGTACTGAGCTTGTCTACATATTACGCCGTTTCTGTGCTTTCGCTCCACGAATTAAGAATGTTAAAGTTCTAATATACAGAAAACTGAAATAACAATTTGTGAAAGTTTTCATTTTCTTTTTTTCATTGATCTGCATTAATCTATACAATAAATATTATAGATAATTCATTACAAGTCTGGGCGGCTAAGTAAAGAGTGAGATTGCTGATGTACTAGGAAGAATTAGAAATGAGCATGACCATAATTATCATGAATTTAAATTTAAAAAAAGGAATTGACTACCATTTATTTTACAAGATTTGCAGTACTAAAACTGACTATTGTCTGACAGAATGTTTTTATAAAGATAGATCTTTTATACATTACATTATTACAATACTAAGACTTCAATTTTAAAATGGTTGATATCGATGTTATAGAAGTACTGACTCTACAGGCCACATGTAGGTCGATAAACTATATTATGTTTAATACATTTAACAATCAAGCCGATATCGAAAATAATAATAATTCAATATAACCATTTAGTTCATTCTACGGATTTTCACATTTCTTATTAATTAAATAAAAATAATTTTTATTACTGTAGCATAACAAATATATAAAAATTCCACTCTTGGAATAACTGAAAAAAATCAAGAAAAAACGAAAAAAAAGCAAAAATAAATTGGTTTATTTGGAATCGGAATGACGCAAACAAATTTTTTATGAAAATTAGATTTCTATCTTATATACAAAAAAAAGAAGCATTAATTGCTTTAAAATCCAAGCCCTAGTAATGAGACAAAAGAGTATTGATTGACAAAATTGAAATATTTTAATGTTAGATTTTTTTAGCTGAACCCCATAATAGTATTCTGTAGATCGATGTAGGGTGAATAAATTTTTTATATAATAAGGGTTTGGTATTGAGAGTAAAATTTGATTTGAAGAAAGAGTCTAATTGTGTTGAGGGATTTTCTTTTCATTTTTATATGATCGATCTATGTTAGCTTATTGTTTAGATGGACACCAAGATAGGGTGAATTATTATTACTTGTTAGGGTATCATATTATATACTATTATGTGATATTCTATTGTAATTTTTCAAGTTCATGATGAAACGACCCATTTGTTGTTACTTTTTCAAGGAGATTTATTTATTATTTTTTTCATCAAAATGTTCCAGTGTTGTAGTCAAACTAGAAAATGTAACAATTTTTTGATTACAAATTGCATAGGTACGGGCGAAATTAATTTATAATTATTTTGCTAAAAATTAGTTCTTTAGTGATAGTCATAAATAAATATAACTGTTAATTTTTTAAACAAGACAAACCACAAAAATGTAATATTGCAATAAATCCTGATTTTCTTTTAGACTTTTGGTTTCAAACTTTTATTCTCGAAAAAATGTAATTTAAAAACAATGTCATGCTGTTGAAATCTAATCTGTCCCAGAACGAAAGAGCAAAAAGTCTAATTGTTTTTTTGTTGGCTAGAAACAACAGTGTTACTACCGAAGTACCGAACATTATTGATTGGCATAATAAATAAAGTCTAACCGATTTCTAGTTAGTATTTCATTCTTCATCAACCGTTGTATCGCTTCTTACACCGTCACTATTTAATATTGTTTACTCTTAGAAAACAGAAGATTTTCGTCGAAAACCAATAATAAAAATGGATGTGCTTAGACCGCAACTAAAAATGCTCCATGGTAAGATAATAATTATACCTTTACAGTTAATATATAAAAATACAATATATTTATATTAAACAGTATTTGTCATATAATGCGCGTTATACTCCATCTGAATGTAGGCATTTGCTACATCTGTCATCCCCTAGATGGCCTAGTTGATCAACTGATGAGTCTTTAGGGATGACCATATCCCCGTTACCTTCTATGGCCATGAGATTAAAATTTTATGCTGAATCCTTTTTTTATAAGTATTGGAAATATTCACCGCTAGTTTGAAGTCTATGTGAATATTTCTCGAAGGGTAGGGGTAACTAATAATAATATAATGTGAAAGTTATAAGGCCCAAGTAATTTGATTATTTTCGAATTATCATTTTCAGTACCAACAAAATCATGTAATTTTTCTTTAAATTCAATAGACGTTTGGCTTTCCATGTACGTTATAGCGTTTCCGTCGTACGTTAGATAATTACTTTCCAATGGCGTATTTAAAATTTTAGAAGAATGAGACAATTAAGACAATATTGATTACTACCTTCATTGGGCCATATTTTTTCTCGAAAAGGCTATAACGTGAAACCAGTTAATTGATATAAAATACTGTAATCTTAGTTGGTTTGGTTGAACTTAGTTAAAATTGCTTATAAATATTATGTATTTTTTTGTTTTGTGTTTCCTCTTACCATGAAATTATTTCAGGCAAAACACGGATATATTTATAACGCATTAGCAGAGTTGCGGAGGACCTCTATTTTGTATTCAAATAATACTACAATATATCGCTTATTCTTTTCAACAACGTAATATCTTAAAAACTTCGATTTTTAAGGAGAGCGATTTTAAACTTAGAAATTAGAATAAAATCGCATAATAAATGCTAATCTACCGATTGAAATTTTAAATATGTGAAACATATTTTAAAGATAATACCAGCTTTTTTCCTCAATCTAAAAATCTTAATATGGGCATAACTAAAAATAGCCGAGTTTTTTTTATTATAAATTATTATATGCCCCCCCCAAAAAAAAAAAAAAAATCCTGTGTGCGCTACTGGTGAGTAATATGTATAATAATAATTTGTAGTACTACCTACAGTTTTCAATTTTTTACAATATTATTTCCGTTTTTATGGAAAATTTTTTTTTTAATCTACCTCAAAAGTAATCGTAAGAAGTTACTATACCCTGAGCACAAAAAATCATATTTTGCAAATAAGTATTTTATGTCGAAAATTGTAACTTATGATTTTTTTTCCTCGTTGGCAAATTCCTAAAGGGCAATTAACATACAATGTATTGTATTTATTGTTGTCCTGTTCTGTATATCTTTGTTGGTTATAACAACAAAGTAGAACAAAATTTAAACATAAAATAATAATTTAAATATACAAATATAATAAATAATTATAATGAAGGTAAATGAAACTAGTATAATATGAACATCACGGGGTCATAAAAAAAAATAAAAATACGTGCAGATTCAGAAATTATACAGACAGGCTATTCTATTTATATTTATCTTATTCTTTTTGTCGGAACTTATCCGTTGAAAGTGGTGTTCTGCAGTGATGGATGTAGGAAAAAGTTTTGGAGATTCAATCCTCCTCCCTCTCGAAATTAATTCCTATGCCACTGGGTGTCCGTTATATACAAGACGTGTCCGTTAAGTCAAGATTCACTATATAATAAACTTCACTGTATCAGATTACGGATCCGCGCCATTTGCATTCTCACTTTCATTGTGAGTACTAAATGTATTTTTTTCGTTTACAGAATATTTGGATGGTGAGTTTACAAAACTCTACTCTTATCGTTTTGATTGTTTCGTTATCAAACCTGTTAACGAAGGCGGTTATCAGGTAAGCACCGAGTAATACGATTAGGTATACTGTTATTAATTTAATATTTTACGATGGGAATAATTTTAGCAAATATTACGTCAATGGTTATTGTATTATTTTATTTAAAAAAAATAAATAAAAATCAACATGGTGTCTTATTACCCGATTGATCGTATATAATGCAATCAGTTAATACCTATGTACAACATGCTGATTTATTTGTGAATAATTTATATATAATTTTAAGATAAATGTAAATTCAGTAATTGAGTAATGAATGATACAGTCGATATAGGTATATAATTTGATTAAATTGTTGATGAAGTTTGCGTCCGTACGAAGTAAATAAATAAATAAATTTTAGAGATCCGCCAACGAAGACGCGTTACACGACATGATGCTGGACTTCATCGGCTACGGGCTTCCGGGCAACGAGTTTCTGTCGTACGGCGATGATGCGTCGTACCCGTTCGACGATAAAGTGTCTCCGTTTCACAGACCTCCGCGTAACTACAACCATTTCGCGGGTACTTACGGCCTGCAGCAGCCCTGTACTGACGCCATTCCTGCAAACGAAAATAATGCATCATTTCCCAATGCAGAGAAGAAAAGCAAAGCATTGGACATCGTTCATCCTGTGACCGGTGAAAAGTTACAATTTTCCGCCAAATGATTTTTGACACAACTTACTACATACGGAATTTTTTCCAAAACATCGTATTCAACCCTTGACGTCCAATACGTCATTATATTGTACTTGTCTTCTGGTTTTTCAGAATATTATCATGTATTAACCTACGGGTGATCTATATTTTTGATCTATTCAATAAATTGTTTGATTTTTCTTGATTAATAATAATTATTGATATTATTTGAATCGAAAAAAATCGAGCCGTACGAAAAGTTCTTATTAATTACAATTCATTGACGAATCCAATAAGCTATTATTTGATCAAAGACATAAATGGTAAACATCAAAATACTAGGAAGAAAATGAAATTGAAGTTGCGCTTTTCATTTATAGTTGCTTGATAAGTTTGTACAACTTTTAGATTCTGAACGAAGTGATGAATGCATTGAATTACAATTCATTGAAGTGTGTTTGTTTTTTTTTTGATTTTTTGTATTTGTCATCACCATTTGCGGTAATAAAAATGCTTCGACTGATACAGCAACTCTTCTGAAAGAAAAGTGAATCTAGTGGGTACTTTGGGAGATCAAAAGTTAAAAATATTCAATAGCTTTCAAAGATGTCTGAAAAAACCACAAAAAAATAACGATCATTTTTACACAAAACCACTTGACAAAATACATTTTGTCTTTAACTTGGAAGCAAAAAACTGCAAATCCTTGAAATATCCACCAAAAATTTATAATATCGTTGTACATAGTATTTTGATTTTTTTTGACCACTTCATAAACAATTGAAATTTTTGATTTCATTAAGTTTTTTTTTTTTGAAATAACCATTAAAACAATTTGACTGCCCAAAAAATTTTGAAAATGTAATAAAAGGTTCATTATAAGTTGTACTTATTGCAATTTAAAAAAATTCGAAAATTATCATTTATAATTTTCTTTTTTAAACATCTAAAGTTTAAATTTTTAAGAAGTATGTCAAAATCGCAATAATTTGTAAATTATATTGTATTTGAAAATTCATTAAGTTTTTGTTATTTATACTTAAGATTTAAAATTTTAAATTCATAAGTAAATTCTGCAAATAAATATAAAAAAATTGTGATGGACTTATGGGAGAAATGTTTATGTGAACATCTGAAATTTAAATGTCTACGAAATTCCGAAAAATAAACATTTATCTACAAATTATTTTAAATATTTATTATTCAAAAACTTTAATTCGTAGAAACTTGAAACTTTTACGAGCTATTAAGATTGTATTTTTCTTTTTACATAATTTCATTTTTTAAATATTTACCAATTTTTAAGTTATTTATGGACATTTGAAATATTCCATTTTTACATTTTTTTTTTTTTTATGTAATTATTGTTGGTAAAAATAATTTTGCTGAAAAAAAATACTTGAACATTTAATAGAAGATTTCACAGAAGTTTTTCTTACCGTCATTCAAAAATCAAAATACATAAATACAATTAATATAAGCGTTTGAAGAACAAATATTGACATAATATTACGATTTAAATATAATATATATATATATATTCTAATCTAGATTGACAATTAATCATCTCCGTTCAGAATCGTTTTTCGTATACAATTATACCTATCATTATATTCAAATTTAACACATCCATTTTAATGACCTACTCTATAACTGAAGTTCACTCTACCCTTATACTGTACAGCATGGTGCACATGAATTGCGTCCCAATGTAAAAAGTCAAAAATTTATTTTTTTCCCCAATTCATACAGATGTATGACTGTTCAAAATATTGATTTTTATCGTTATTACGCAATTAGATGTGTATGTTAAATTATACGAATGTAATATAATAATTAGATATTAAAATAGACAATAAAGAATATAAAATATATAAAATTCAAAAACTGTTAAAAACTTGAATGATATCTTCTTAATATATTCAAAACGGATTAATTGGACATTTTCATAATTTGCAATGTTTTATTTTTTTCGATTAAAATCATTGAAGTAATTTTATAAGTGTTTTTAGAGTTTAAACTTTGTTTAACAAAGATACACCAACAACACGATCCAAATCTAACTACAATTATTATCTGCTTTAATGTACATTCGTGCAGTTGTTAAGATCACCACGTATAACTAATAACACCAAATTAAATAAAATCGGACGTAATTCACATAGATTACGACGGACACAATTTATTCGTGTAGTCATTTAGATTTAGACGGACGCAATTCGTGTGTAGCCGTACAGCAAAGCTAGTCCCCGTCCGGTTCTTTTATTTAATTTCAAGTAACTCCGAATACGAATTAATATTATTCTTATATTTATACTATACAAGATATTATTATCTAAGTAATTATTAAGTATAGACTATAGAGATCCGTTTATGAAAAACAATAAAAAACTAAGGAAGGTTACGGAGATATTATTTTCAACCTTCGTAATAATAATCACGGGTAGGTATCACCGAAATTGATAGGTTGCACTGCGATTTCTTGTAACATTGTAAACAGCCAACTGAAATTAATCAACATTTAGCATCACGTTAATCATGTTTTCAAAAAATATCCAACTTAGTGTTTTAAAATAACAAGCATGTTTACTTACTACAGTATTACAGGTCATGAAAAAGAAACAATCACAGATTTTGCGTGAGCCAACGAATAACAATAATTATGAAAAATATAATTACCATAATTATACTTAATAATAATATTACAGAATGCTGCTATTCTGGCGGAGTGGATAAGGCGGCTGTGCTTTAACGCAGTGCTTCTCAACCTTTTTTGTTATAGGGCCCCCTAAATTTAATGTAAAACTGTCAAGGCCCCCCCCTCAATTGTTAATATACTTTAATCAGTAATCTAATAACTCTAATGTAAGATAAACTTTCCTCCCGATGTAATACATAATGATTAATCATATGGTCGGTTATAATATAATGTATACTTACATTATAATGTTATATTTATATAATAACTAAATAATCGGAAATATTTTAAATTAAATACATATTTCAAGGCCCCCCAATCATATAGCCACGGCCCCCAGGTTGAGAAACACTGCTTTAACGTATGATCACTAGTCACCAGGATCGGTTAAGCATAAGTAATAAGTATACCACCATAGGCCCCGATATAATTTACCAAATTGTATTTGTTCTTTATGCCAGCGGTTCCCCATACTTTAGCGACAACGGCACCCTTAAAAAATAGTTTGTGTTTCACGAAACCCCAATGTATTCAATTCCAATTCAACTTCAATTGTTAATAATATTTTTTTTCAAATATAATATGTAAAATAATTTTCTCAATAATTATATGCATCTAGCGGAACCCTTGACATTGTCTCACGGAACCCAAAGGTTCCGCGGAACACACTTTGGGAAACGCTGCTTTATGGCCCTAGGCCAAAATCTGGCTCTGATGGTCAAGGTTTAACCCAGCCGCCAGCTGTTTCGCTCTTCGGGCGGCTCCATCACCACCCAATCTACAGTTTCGAACACGATTCCATAGAGAACATGTAAAAACTCCGACTATACTCCTACCTAACTAAACAACAAACTAATGGCCTTAGTTGTCGAAGTCAACGTTCGAAAAAAAAAATAATAATATTAATAATAATAATAATAATAATTCAAAAATCGTCGATAAAATTATCATGTGCATTTTCAAATTATTATTGCGGATGAAAAAAACTTGTTATTTCTTAGAAAATCAATCATTATAGTCACGGTAAAACCGGTGTATTAGACTTGTTATGTTGTTACCGGTATGATTCAGCAAACATGCAAACGTACACGAATTATAGATCAAGCAAATTTTGTGGAAGTGAATCGTGTTTATTAAAAAATTATTATTGATAATAAAACTGATAAGTAATAGCTGAAAAATTGATTATGTTTTCTGTTCGCTACTAACTCGTCATGTAATATTTTCAAAGCACAACTATGGGAGTCTGTGCACATATCCGTCTGAAAAAATGGTACGTACTCCAATACGTATTTCAAAACGAATTTATAGTTTATACCCTTATATATTATAATATCTACATTGCTGTTAGGTATTAAACTAAACTGAATACTCACATAAAATCAAAGAATATATTTTATTAAGGTTCCAACGCTAGTAATCATAATGATTGTTGTTCCATACTACATGATAATTATTGTCATACCATAGGTATTGTACATAATAATTATTATAATGTACAAAGTGCGATTTATACTATTTGATAATATTATGAAATTAATGGCTAACCAATCGGTAATCGATGGTGTATTCGTAATATTGTACTATATAATAGTTAATATTCAAAAACGAATACAATTCCCGCAAACTATATACCTAAATATTTAAAGTATATTTTCGGTTCGGTAAAACAAAATTATCGGAGTTGAACATTACATTATTATGTTTAGTATATTTAATTCAAAGATTCTGAAACAGTAAAAAATTTGTGTCGCAACACTGAATACTGAAACTGTCTGGAACGGTTAGTTATGTTATAACATGAATTAGGTACAGGTGATATAGTTTTCCGAGACACCGAGAATCCAACGCTGGTTCGTTTAATCGTGTACACTGCATAAGAACCAGACTCGGTAATAACCAGTTTATCAGGTATGTTCGCGAAAACTATTACCGGAATACATTAAATTATATATAGGTATGCTGCGTGTATATTATCAAGGGGTCTCCAACCTTTTTTATTTTTTACGACAGACCAAAATGTTTTAATAAGACATATTAGGTATATAATATGAATAATAATATAAGGATAAGAAGAAATACTTGTTTACCATTTTATTATTTTATATTTCACATTTACCTACATTTTACCATATACCTACATTGTATTATTGCTTATATTTACAATGATAATAATAATTATTGTTGTTACTGACAATAACTGAACAAACACATTTTGTTTTATCATTTTTAATTTAATAATATTAATTTATTGTCAAGAAACTATTAAATTGTAAACTAATTTATTTTCGAAACAACCGCAGTTACAGCTTATAGCGGGCCGGCCGGTTCGAAAAGCTTGGAGACTCCCACTGCATAGGTACAATATACTATCGTTTAAATGTTGAATACTGTGAAACGCTATACGGTGGTAATGTGCATATGACGTCATGACGCCGTATACGTTGCGTTCAATGGTGTTGCAGCAACGGATAAATAATAAAATATAATACGTAGTACATTCATTGACCATTGGCCAATATTAGTCGACGTAGTTCCCAACCTAACCACATCGCCATCACATGTTAATACGTATTATAATATTGTAGTGTACAGTTATAGTACACTACCTGACGACCACGGGAAACCAACACTGCACGCAGTACATATAGTCGATTATAGTTATCACACGGTCGGCCGGTTCATCAACAAAATTATAAACAATAATATATCAACATTAACGCATCGCAACGTGCAGTTTATCTAAAGTCAGGAAATAAAAAATATCACACGTCATTGGGTTTTTCTCCGTTGTTCGCATTGAAACACCGCGGCATCAACTGTACATAAAATTATTTTAATAAAAACTATTGCGTTGGACCTCGGTTGGATGTGTAAAAATTATTGTTGATGAACATTTACCGGCTGCACGATCATCGCGTCTTACCGTCGTCGGCCATGAAGTGCGACGCGCACTCCTGCAGAACAACACGTTTGTGCATAATTTTCCTAATTTTCGGTACGTAACTAATCCATATTTTTAATGTGATACATGTAGTGACGATAAACCATTGCACGACATTGCTTTTTAACAATAATTATTACTATTGTGGCGACAGGCAAACGCTCGCGTTATAACAAAACCGCGTATACGATTTAATGTTGGATTAAATATTTACCGAACATATTATAATACACGGATTGATTATTTTAGGTGCACACATTTTATGCGAAGGCAAACTAGAAAAACGACAAATTGTATCAAATTGCTCTGTGTTGGTAACTATATTATGTTTTTATACTATATATTACTTGATAGGGCAATTAATGAAGTAGCATAATTTTAAAAATTTTAAATTAGTTTGTTAAAAAAAAAAAAATAATAATAAAATAATTAAGATTTTTTATTAAACCAATTTACTATTTTGGTCGTAAGACAATATGAATTATGTTTATGATTTAAAATCAAACATGTTTGTTTACAATAATTTTTACCTTAAATTATTTTTTTTTTTTTTTGATTTACCTACTTTTATAGTATTTTTTTCGACTATAATATCTTGGACATAATAATTAAAACTGATTATTGACGGAGAATACTAGAAGTAGTCGAATAAGTTGTGTACGGTTAAGAGGATTGTAAGCCATTCTTTTCTGTATCTGTCTATCACACGCGCAACATAGGATTTTAGACATTTTATATTTCCAACGTACCAATTGTTCAACTAATGGGAAAAGAATTTGGAAAACTGATTTAAATTCGGAGTTAAATCTACTTTAGATCGACTTTCCCACTTTTAGATTCTGAACGGAGTGATGGAATCTATTGGTTTTTTTAATTTTATCCTCTACAATTTCATAAAATAGATTTAAACATAAAAATCAGCAAAAGTTAGTTTTTGGCTATGTTAAAGACAAATTTTAAAAAATGCGAGAAAGTCGATCTAAAGAAAACTTCATGGCGGATTCAAATCAGTTTTCAAAATATTTTGCATTAACTAATCAATTGGTACGTTAGAAATTTACGTTCTATAAATTCTTATGTTTCACGTATGACAGACAAAGATCTGGCTTACAATACGTCAATACCTCTAAGATGAATTAAATGCTTGACTGCTTGAGCCCTATAGTATTTTAAATTGTTGAATAGACTGAATAGTTGATATATTCGTACATGTATTTTCTCTAAAAATCTTTTTTTTATATATATATATAAATGTGTTTAGAACGTATTTTTTCTTACAATACGATTTTACGAGTAAATAATTTATACTTAAATCTTTGTACATTTATACTGTAGCCACGTGTGCAAACTATTGTAATAACTTTTCATGTGCATTATTATATAGAATGTGAACTTTTATTGATTAAAAAGTTAGTAAATTAAAAGTTGTAATGTTTAAGGCAAATATTTGTTCCCGAGTACACTATAAAATAGCAATTATATTGTTGTATTTACAGAGATGAATTTAAGTGTTCAAACGGCCATTGTATTGACTCGACATTAACTTGCGACGGGCATGGAGATTGTCCGGATGGTTCCGATGAAACGCAAAAATTGTGCATCAACTATCCAACGTACGAGTATACAGGATGAATTTAGTCGTGTATAACGTGTACAATAACGTTTAATATTTATTAAATTATAACCCTATACTAGGTGCCCGGGTTACTTGTTTCGTTGTAATTATGGCGCCTGCGTGGACAAAAATAAAGTATGCAATGGCAAAGACGACTGCGTTGACGGATCCGATGAAAGCTCATCAGTTTGCAAAGGCGATAGTTTTGGCAAACCCAATAATGGATCCACATGCCAGTAAGCGAATTTTATCATAACGTTTTAATTATTTTTGATTCTCACGTAATTATTTGATTGCCGTTAACATAATGATTAATCATTAATTTCTATACGTATGTATGTGTACAAACTTTTTCATCCCGCGGCTCCTTTTTGTCTTCACAATATTTTTACGGTTCCCAAATTATTTACGTCGGGAAAATAGTGATATGTTTGTAAGTACATTTTTATTTGTCTATCATAAACAAAAAGGATCTTTGTCGTTTCCATAATATTTGTCTTGTATTCATTTGTATCTATACAATATCGTTTTATTTAGGAACGAATATGAATTCCGTTGCAAATCTGGTCAGTGCATCGACAGTACATCAATTTGCGATGGAGTTCTCAACTGCAGTGACGGATCGGACGAAACGAGGGCTACTTGTAAAGACAACCAGTAAAACGATCTGAATTACAAGAAATAAACCACGCGCGAATCTTATATCGATATTATATACGTTTAAGGTGTCCAGAATATTCATTTAGGTGCAAATATGGAGGTTGTATTGATGGGCCAAACAAGTGCGATAAAGTGATACAGTGCCTCGATGGTTCTGACGAAGAGAAATGTTACAATTCAGCGACAACCGCAAAACCCCCGACAAAGTACACAACCCGTCCAACTTCAATTAGTCAAACTACTCAAACGACACAGCCTAATACGAAGTATACAATTATTACATTATTGATATTTAAATATTATAATTATAGGTGCGTTAAGGCAAAAACATTGATGCCCTTCATATTAACGAAAAGAATATAAATAATTATAGATAATAATAGAATAAAATAAGTACGGAAATAACTGAAGTGCTATAAAAAAAAGTTTAAACGTCTTTTTAATACTAGAAGAATTAAATTTAAAACTTAAAATTTAAATCCATTTAAAATATTTTTTATATTTTTAGTACCTCTAATTAATCATTCCGTGAAATTAGTAATTTTTTATAGGTTTTACTTTCGTTCCATATTATTATCGAAAAAAACCGGTCATCAATAAAACTTACCAATAAAACTTGTAGAAATATGTAATTAACTTTTAAGTAGTTGATCAAGTTAGATTTACCAAGTTCAAAATATTATAAAAAAACCTGAATATATTGCAAGTATTAGTTCGTTTTTATATTTTATATGCTAAATATTAACAATTAAGATAAATTAAACAACTTTGAAAATTATAGAATAATAATCACTAATTGGTGATAGATACAATCAGACGGGGTTAGTTATTTTTCTATAAATTTAAAGGAAGAAATGTGTGGTACCAAACGACGAGGGATCTATATATACTTACCATAATTCAAACGAAAATAGTGTTTTATCTCCTGGGACTGCGGTTAATGAGAACCAGATCATCGTAGAGAATTGCAAAGAAGGATACCATAAATCAGCACCTAAAAATCATATGATATGTACATCAGACGGAAGTTGGATTACCAATTCCGAAAAATTATGTTTAAGTAAGTGGATTCAACATATTTATATTGATAAACAAGTTCATAAACGATAGAATATAATACATTAATAATTAATAAATAATAGATAATATAATAGTTGATGGGTTTTAAACTCATTTTTTTTTTTCAATATAATGTCAACAACTGCTTATTCAAAAACTCCAATTGCCAATCTATATTCCCGTTAGACCAATTCGCCAAAATTATAGCCTTCATACGCCATTGTTGAAATATCGAATGTTATTTTCCTGTGCGTTGAATAAGACACCTTTTATGAATACAGCCCTGCACGATTCATTGTACTTAATATTTTAAATGTTTATAATAATATTTATAAATTATTTCATATTCATTATTATTATACTATTAAACTGATTTCGCATTAAATCAAGTTCAACGGATAAGTTTGATTAAATCTGTGTGATGTCGTATACTGTTTTTAAGAGCGATATTGGATTTTGCATTTTGTACGATATTGGTTCGTGTTTGTGTGGTAATGGGTTGCGCCAACCGATAAATAAGTACACCTAATGTGCTTGTCGGTTAAATAACGCTTTTGTATGTTTTTCAGAAAAATGTCAACCATTAACGTCAGCTAGTTTAGACTTAAAATGCACATTGAATGGTAAAGCTGTTGACTGCTCGAAGCCATCGATACCGGGTACCATTTTGATGCCAAAATGTAAAGTTACTCACAGCATAGCGAACGGAGGCGTGGAAAGTCCAGAAGATTTGTACTGTCTTGACGATGGAAAATGGAGTAATAATCTATATATGTGTGTTCCAAGTAATTATTTCTTTTGGTATTTTTCTAAAGACGGTTCGAGCGTGTCTCACGTGATGAGTGTTAACAACAGTTGAAATTGCGTCGACACAATACCGTTTGGGCCCTAACTACTGTATTTTTACTTTTTAGTTGAATGACAACTTTTTCTTACAACTTTTCACTCCGAGTAATCGTTTTATTTTATTTCTTCAACTATAAATCAAACGTGTTAAATTAAAATCAAAAGTTTTGATCAGTTAGATAAATTTATTACTGTGTTTTTAACACGCGATTGTATTTTTAGTCGAATGAGTTTATCGCATCGGATATACATGCATACACTGTGAACATATTGTACCTACCAGTAGTTTTTATAAGTTATTACAATAGTAAAATCGCAATGCGTTCACGTAAAACGTATTCAAATATGATTCTAGATTGCGGCCAACCGTACATCCCTAATAAACCATTGATCTTACACGGCAAAGAAGCAAAATATGGATCAGCCCCTTGGAATGTCGGAATTTACCGGAAAGATGAACACAATAACTATGAAATGATATGCGGAGGAACGTTGATCTCACAAAATTTAGTTGTGTCCGGTAAAAACGTATAATATAAATATTGTAAACGGTCAATAAAATATTTGACGCGCCGGTTTTCTTTTAGCTGCGCATTGTTTTTGGGTTGAAAATTCAACAGACCATATCATACCGAATAGCAATTCCTTGTACAAAATTGGTGTTGGTAAATACACTAGAGACATTTCCGTTAAAGACAACGATTTTACACAAATAATGAATGTGAGTAGTATGAAAAATTTTAATGAATAACATTGTAAAAGTACGCTTGTTAATGGTTTCTGTTCGTCAAGTGTATAATTGATAACCGTAATGTTATAGGTCGGATTCATTTACCTGCACGACGATTATTACGGATCCTCCGGGATGCACGCTAATGATATAGCAATTATTTTACTGACGCAAAATGTTCAATTGAGCGATGTCGTAATGCCGATTTGTGTCGATTGGCCTAATAGATATCAAGTGACAAATGGAGTTACCGGAAAGGTAAATTAATTGTCGTTTACAGTTCAGTACAAACACATATGTACATGATTTGTGATTTCGTTAATGACTGCGCTTGAGCGAAAAACGAAATTCACACTTGAACACATTTTTTATTAAAATTAAGTAACCTTAATACATGTATGGGAATACTTGCGTACAAAAATAGTCAAGCCCAACTTTGAGCCATATGTCATAATAAACACAGTACACACCATTATTATTACCAACACTACGATATAATATAATGTTATATGAACATTCAGTATTTGTGTTGGTATATACCAGGGGTTGCTAAATTAAGGCTCTCGTCATAAATTGTATGCGGTTCGCTGCCTTATTTACAAAATCCAAAATTTTCATTTTTTTTCGAGTACATTTATTAAAAATTGTTTTTATTATATAAGGCTGTAGAGCAGTGTTTCTTAAACTGGGTTCCGCGAAGCTTAACTAATTTTTTCATTAATTAATTTTTTTGAGGTACATGCCTTTTTTTGGAACACGTTTTTGAATTAAAAGATCGATTTCTTGATCAAATTTGGCTACTTAAAATAGCCTATTAAAGCGAAATTTTTACAAAGATCAATGAGCTTATTTTCACACTTCAGAGCAGACAATATAAATATTTTTACTGCAAACGAAAAAATTCATGCTTTTTTAAATAAAATAAGATTTCTGGAAAACGTGTATGAGCTCCAACAATTAATAAGTTTTCGGAAGAGGAAGGGGTCGAAATAAATGAGGTTTTCATTGAAAAAATTATTCAACATCTTACTGGATTGTGTGAAGGATTTAACCAGTATTTTCCAAATGACCAACAGGTAAAATATAAAAATGAATTGTGGACTAAAAACAAAAAACATATTTTTTGAATGAAATACCTTTAACACAATATTATTATATGATTATAATTTATTTACAAATAATCCTAAAAAGAAGCTTAAAAGCTAAAAAAAAAGTAGGGGTTCCACGGTAAAAGTGGACATCAAAAAGGGTTCACGGATAAAAAAAGTTTAAGAAACGTTGCTGTAGAGTATAGAGTACAAATTAAAAATAATAAATAAATATGAATAATAAATAAAAAAAATTGACATTAAGTTACATTTGTTTGCGTGGTATTTTTTTGGTATCAACATTTTTAGTAAGCTTCTTGGGATCTCGTTGTATTGACGTAAGAGCAGTTCTTAGTAATTATGTGAGATGATCATATATTCAACACAGACTATCTTAACAACGGTATAATTTCATATTTCGTAATTTGAAATGTTTATCGGATGTTAGCTATCCTTATTTGTTTTACGGTATAAAAGTACCGATTATATAATTTGGCTCTTGATATAATTGCATTAATAGTACATAGTCATGTTGGCCACCCCTGGTATATACTGTTATAGTGTTATGTAATAAATACCGTTGTACTCTGTTTACAATTAATACACTTGTTTATCGGCAGTGTAAATATTGTATTAGAGATTGGTGAATATTGGAGCTATGTGTGAATAGATTTTGCAGGGCCTATTAGTAGGTGTTTATGTTTAACATTTCGTTCGAGCTGAAAAGTAAAAACACTAAGATTTTTAGGGAGGCAAGTGCCTCTGCATACCTGAAAATTTTTTTTAATTTAGTAATTAATATGAAAAAAAAAAAAGTAAAAATATTCTTCATAGGTATAAAATAAATCTTTTTTAAATGAAATAATATAGATATATCAACTGTTCTTGAAAAATTATAATAATGAAAATTTTTCAATTCAACATTTAACAGACCGAATAAAACGCATATATACACGGCTTACGGATGAACCGTTGTTTTCGACTTCATAAATTGCCAACAATTAATTTTTTTCGGTGGGCCGTGAGGCCTTTCAGTGCGCGGGGCTCTGTTCTACGGCACAGCTCGCACCGCCTTCAACCCGGTTCTGATTAGATTTTCTTCATTGACCACACGTTACACATAATACATATATCTACGAATAGAACAATTTTTCAGGTCGTCGGCTGGGGCAAAACCGAAAATGGACAGTCCAGTCCTGTGTTGTTAGAAGCGTTTTTGCCATACATCGACCAAAAGACATGTCGGAATATGTATACAGACGACTTTAAATTTTTCGTGACCACTGAAAAGTTTTGCGCTGGTTCCAAGTTAGGTAATTATCATACAACATACTATTATATCTATGTACATGTAGTAACGATTTGTTATTGTATACTTATCGTATGAGACATGGCTTGGAAAGTTTAAAAACATGATATTATATTTCCGTATACTAAGGTCTAAAAGTGTACGGTGCGATTAAATGGTAATAATTAATTGTGTCTATTATTGTAATTGAGTATTGTTTTTCACTCAGGCCGGAATAATATATTATATAAATCGTAGACTAATCGGTTCACAATTATTGAGGTAGCAAATCTTTTTTAGCAATTTCCTGCCGATATAGAAGCAGTAGAATGGTGTAGAATTTATCAAATTCTGTAGTTCTCGGCAAAGAATATTCTGCCCAATAAAACATACGAAAAATTTTCCGTCGTCAGAAACATATGCTTACACGATCACTGATCATAATCAACCTGAACGATGACGAATTTCAGGACAAGGAGTTCATCAAGGAGACAGCGGTGCAGGCCTAACATTTGTACACACCAGCGGTCAAAGTGCTTTGCATTATTTGACTGGAGTGACGAGCGTCAAGGATCCAAAGGAGACCGATTCAATTGCAGTTTTTACCGACGTATCTTATCACATTACGTGGGTCCGTTCTTATTACACCAATTTCACGAGGACGGACGTTAACAAAACCCGACCGCGTAACCGCACACAATGAGAGTAATAATATTATAAGTTACATAAATTTAACCCAACAATAATGCGTTTGATATAATTATAAATACTGTTCGATTACTGTTTTTCACTATAACAATTATATTATTAACAAACCATGTCCATCATTAGGCTGTGATTATCAAGGTATAATATAATATTCTTATTTCGATTATAAATATATTAGTCAAGTGATTTTTATTTTTTTTTGTACTGTTCATCATACATTATAGTCGGTAATATAATATTATAGTTTGTAAAAAAAATTTTTTTTTTTTCATTAACATTTGATACACAACAAAATTATTTTATTAATAAAATGTATTCATAATTCATGGAAATATTATAAATATTATAAAATGTTATAAATTTGCGTGTTCACAATTACTTTTATATTTATATGTACCTAATATTATAAACATCTTACATTAATGAGCGATAATGATTGATTTAAATAAAAAGTACACGCAAAAGCAAAAGTACCTACATAGTTTATCTAAACAACTTGATTAACCTCCTCGGAGTGTGCAATGTTATGAAACATAGCAATGGCCAATGGTCCTATATAATAATGGCCCTTGAAATTTACGATTGTAATATTGTATACAACTATTTGGTTTCAAATTAAATACAAATTAATTATTGTTACTTGTTAGGTATAAAACCTAATGAATTAAATAAAAACCATTGTAATCCTAACGATTTTATTTTTAAACTCAAATAATACGTCTTACTTTTTAATAATCACACCCATCTACACTTACACTCATAAGAGCCTATATATGTTTCGATTGAAAGTGAAACGATGGTAAGGATATATTGGCTCTACCATGGCCCATGGGTCTATCTTTTTCTGAAAGTCCCAATGATTTTGACTAGAAGAATCATCGGCTAATCATCAGCTTGATTTTTTCCTGATAAGAAATATCATGTACTTGATGCATTCGTATTTGGGAAGTCACTTTTGGAATTATTTAACACTTTTTATACATAATTACGAAAAACTACAAACAATTATGAAAAAGCTGCCACATTTTTGGGATACCGATTTTTGAAAGCTTATGAACATATGCACTGAATAGTGATTATCTATTATTGTTCTATATTGGTTATCTATATCATTGTTGGTCTAGGTATAGTAAAATTTTTACTTTATTTGTGCTTCATAAATATTTGAAGAATTCATAATTTTTGTAATCATATCAGTGACCAACCAACTAACCAAATTACACAAAACTGTGTGCTACTGAAGAACAAAATTATCTTTTTACTTTTAAATTTATAGAAATTAGTATTGTTGCTTATAGGATGTTAAATATTCATGAGAGAAACGCATACACATATGTGTGTGGATATCTTATGAAAAAATATATAAAGGAATATGTATGCCAAGTTAGCCAAAATGGTCACTTACAGTCGGACATTCAAGTTGGTTAATTTAAATACATTCAATTACGGCACTTGCGCCTCTTAGTGATTTCCATGCACTCTCCAGCATACTATTCTCTCAGTGGACAGAATATTCTTACTCTATGGAACAACCTCTTCAGCTTTCATTTTCTCAATAATTCTCCGTAGTATATCAGTGCATACAATGCAATTAGTTTCAGTCATAGGTAAGTTGAACTATCTATATTTGGGGGGAGATCTCTGTAATTTTATTTTTTTTAGTTTTTATGACATATTATGAAGTTAAAAATGTACAAAACTAGATTTCTTAAAATATTAAGACTCCACTAAGATACGATCTTGTTTATATCCACACATATTATATTAAACAACTAGATACTAAATAGCCGACTTAATGTTTAATCCCGTAAGAAATATGAAGTGTACCAGCCGTACTAATTATTTTACATTATTATTCATTATTAATATTGATATTGTCATCTATTTTTACATAATTTATGGCTAAATCAATAAAATTTGCCCTCTTCAGCATAATATGGCTTCCAAGATTCTGATGTATACTCATAAAGTCGGCTATAAAGCCATAAAGCGACCCATATTATTGCTCAATATTTACATTAATAAGTGTTTAAATTTTTTTTGCACTCACACGATCAATAATATTGAATATATTGTTTAGTTTTGGTCAAAATGTCTAGCAAAAAAAATGCGATTATTGCTATTGCTCTTACCTTGTCACTTGATGGAAAAAAAAACTAAAAAAGGTAAAAAAAAAACAACGAAGAACTTGGTCAAATAAGTGGTCGAAAATAAACAATATTATACTTACGAGTTACGAAATTTCGAAAGAAATGATTTCAAATATTTTTTAAGAATAGATGATGTATATTTGGATGAAATGTTAACTTTAGTTAATCCATTTATTAAAAATCAAAATACGTCAATGTGGGATAAGCTATACCAGCAAGTCAAAGACTGTACTTTACGTATTTGGCTATCGGAAACACATAATATTGACAATCTATCAATATCAAATATTGATCCTGTATGGGCTGCTTTATAGTTGTTCATACCTATTATAATATACCTATCTGTGATTAGTGATTACACATTTATACTTACACCAATAATCACCTGGGCATTTTCTTTTGGAAAATGGGAATAATACTAATAATAAGATCTACCAGACATCTGTACCATTTGACATGCAATTAATGTATTAATTATCAATAAACTTATTATTTTTAAATTTCTTTCCGTTTTTACGTATGGACTATGAATGTGCGACATGCTCCAGAATATTATTGTACATTGAATGTAAAAACCAATAGTAGTAAATATACGTTAGTTTTTACGTTAACAATATAATACACCACTGCATTTTAATTCAATTTTTTATTTTAAACATTTATAATTGTACTCGCGAGACTACAACTGGCACGCTTAACATAATATCCGGAGAAAAACTAAAAATAATTATTTTTTAAGGGCTGGCTCAAACCATACGTCTATACGCGTTGTAGGTTTATAAATAAACAAAATATAAGAATGTGCACAAATGAACGTTCTTCACCAGCACCACCACGTAAAATGGTTTTATAATTTCATTTTTTGATTTATACACAATTAGCCACTGAACACAGTTCTTCATAATTTGGCTTTCAATTTATTTCTAAAAAGTCATCATTTAAGCGACCATATAATTTTCAAACCTAGCTCACAATAACTAATTAATATACTCAAAAAACATAAATCATTGATTACATGACATGTATTACTTATACTTACGCCAAAACAATATAATATGGAAATATTTATATACATTAGGTATTACTGATGAACGTTTCAAAAATAATAATAAATCTTTTAGCTATTTTACAAAGATGAACAAATTGTCAGTATTTGCATCAACTTACATTTTGTTCATAACATTGTTGTAGTTTTTATTCGTCAGCTAAATAGTCTTAAAAGTCTGGAATCTTGACAACTCGGACAATTCTAAACAATAATGTTGTGATGATGGATGATGTACATTGTGCGTAGTATTACATTATTAAAGATGTATTATTAGAAAATAAACAATTGGCTATGGATTTAAACTTGATCACCAAATCAATTTAAACACTTTTAACAATAAATATATTATCATATTAATCAATGATTCAAATAATAAAAAAAAAGAAGGTTCGAAACTCCTGATTTTTATAACTAAAATAAATTACATTTTTTTAACCATGATTCAAAAGCTTATACACAAAACGTTAGTTCATTAATTCCGAAATTGTCTATTGTTTAACCAGAATTAACTACTAAGGGTTTAAAGTATTATTGCTGTGAATGTTGATTATGACTATTATATTACAGTTACACAAATCCATAAAAGGCATTTTTAATATACAATAGGATGAGTAACTTGTAGAACCTTTATTTTATGTATATTATACTCATTTTAAAATTTATTGCTATAGTTAACTTCCCAACCAACCTTTATATCTCATATTTAAAGATATTTTATTCAAAATGTTGCTAATTATTTTAATCTTAGAAGGTATCTATATTTATTATTTATAGGATTTCTATCCAAAATATACATTAGTACATTTACTATCCTAACATTTTAAATAATTAGAGTTATTTTTCAATATGAAATTAGAATAAGTTATTTATTAAGGATACAATTTTGGGTAACTTTATTCCTGTGAGCATTACAACACACTTATAAATAATTCATATTCATAATAATTATCATCTAATGCAAAAAGGTATGGTATTTTTACATAATATTTAAAATGTTTTTTTTCAAAATTAATACATTTGGTAGCATCAAACTAATTATTGTATATACAAGTATACTTTTTAAGAACAACATTAAGGTATAAACGTAGATATAGTTTTTTAACATAATTTACAAACATTAAGAAAACAAAATTATTTAAATAAAAGTTTTACCGGTAATATTTTATAAGAAGAAAAGATGATTCATTCATTTTATAAGGCTCAAAGATTTTCTCAATAACTAAAAAATTAAGTATTTTTCAAAGAACTCTTAGTAGAAAAATCTGAAAATAAATCAAAGCTCAATAATCGAACAAAAAATAAAAAAACTCATATTACATGTTTTTTTTATTATTTTATATTGCAAATACTAAAATTTAGTGTGGCAAGTGAATTTTTTTTTATTGAAAATTTGAAACTTCCATCTATAGTCTATACATTGACAGGGTTTTCACATAGTTTGTAACATAAAATATATCCATGTAAAATAACCCAAATTTTGATATTTCCATTTGCAAATATTATGTTAGTACACCAACGAAAAAAAAAAATGAAATTCTGAACAGATCATTGAGTAATATAGAGAAGACGTTATTTATCACAGCCAATCTAGTTGAAGCCAATCTGTTAGTCATTGACCCCAATAGTGCTAATAATTTTCTCTGTTAATCATGCTGTATTCAAAGATGATAAGTGATATACTAATGAGTAATGACTAAAAAGTAATGAGTAATAATACAAAATACATTTTCATGTACATTACAAACGTAATGCAAAAATTAGATATTAGACATAAGTGAAAATTATATTCCCTAATAATACATTTACTGTTAATTTAATTGATAATTGTATAATATTTAACTTGTGCAAAATGGTCACCATGAAAAAAGTCTACTACCACATGAAAATATTAATATATTGATGTATACCTATGTACATAATCAATATTACTGAACAGAAAAAAAATAAAAATATTTATAATATATTATTCTTCAATATTATTCTGTGAATTACCAAAGAAATCATAAATATTACGATATGGATTAGATTTAACTTTCATTTTGATACATTACTAAAACAAATATTTACTTAATAATACTAATTATATTTTCACTAAAAATTTCAAGAAAGAATTTTTTGAAAATATGTACATTGATTTAATTATTTTGTTATTTAATAAACATTTATTTTTATTTGTTTATTATATTCCAATGAATCTATCCCAGATAACCTCCCACATCAATAAAGACACTGGTGTCAAGATTTCTTGAATCCCAACTTCTATAACACAAAACATCTACTCCTCTCTCCTAATTTGAGGGTATTCAAACTAATGGACCTTCCTCCACATGTTATTTCATTTCTTAGCTAAGTTACCAAATTTACTTATTGTATAAAATTTTACAGATTGTAAATATACTTATGTTCAAAAAAAAAAAAAAAAACATGTTTGAAAAAGTATATACAACTACTGTACATTTTTTCATTAACTTATTAAGTAATTAATTCAATTAATTAATTACTATCACTTGGGTTAAAAACACAATATTTATTTAAATACTAAGTAAATATTTTCATTAAAATAATAAGAGTAAAAGAAAAAACCAATAAAAAAGAATCTGATGTAGTACATATAATATGATTATAATATATTATTAAAAATTAAATACATTCAGTTAAAACTGATAGATAAAACACACGGTTTTAGAAAAAAGATAATAAATTTGGTTGGTATATAATATTAGCCTATTAATAGACAGATAGAGAAAATAACAGTAAACCGATATAGTTAATTAATGATAGATATTTACCTGTTTTAAAAATTCATACAAAAAAATGTTTAAAAAAAAAACTTTAAGAAGAAAAAACAATAACCAAATAATGAAATAACCTTCAACTAATTACCTGCACCATAACAGGCTTATAAGCTAATCAATCTGTGCATAAAGAAAGGTTTTTATTTATATATTCCCAAATTAATATGCGCATAAATATGAATAGGATAATATTAATCATAGATGGCAACTTAAATTAATATATATATATATATATTATTTTTAATAAAACTAAACAGATAGGACTATGCACAAAAAATTTGCATTAAAAATTAAAAATACAATTTTTTGCTTTTTACTTTATAAATTAATATTATATTTATTTTTCAAAATTTAAATTTCTTTTTTTCCAAATGTAAAATTAAATTATTTTACTAAAATACATATTTTCCAGCTATAATACCCAACAAGGCAACAACTATCGCCAGACCAACCATTAAGGTTATATTGACATTTTTGTATTGCATATCCAAACGCTGACTACCACCAACAGAGCGTTTTTGAGATTGTTGGTTTTTGAACTCTTGTTGCAGCTGTAATAATTCTTCCTATAATATTTTAATATAATTAGAAATTATCACGATGTGGTTTAATTAATAATATCTCACTTTCAATTTAATATTTTCTTGTCTCAGTGTGTTTTCCTCTTCTCGTAATTCTTTTACTTCAGTAGCTACGTTTTGTAGTTCTGTTTCAGCATTTACTTCACATACAGCTGTCTGTTTCAAAAATATATAATTATTGATAATTTTAATCCAGAATCAAATTATATTTATTCAAATACTTACAGTATCTTCATGAATATTTTTAGATTCCAATAACTGTTCAACTGAAGGCATTTCAAACGAGCATTTCAGTTTAGAATCCATTATTCTATTTTCCTCAATATCTCTCCACTAAAATAAAATAAAATAACTAAATTTTTATTTTAAAACATCAACATATAACAAATAAATACAAAATATTTTCAAATAGCAAAAGTAAATATAACAAAAAAATTTAATTTATAATAAAAATTCAAAAAATAGTTAAAAATAAACAATCAATAGATATAAGTAACCTGAAAAGTTTTGCCATCTTCTCCATAATCAGCGACAGGATCAATAACAACTGTCTGCACTAAAAACTTGTGTTTATTTCTTTCATTGGCATCATAGTCGAATGGTTGCAATATTACTGGATAACAAATTCATCGCACACACCAACAAAACCAAGTTAGTACAATTTTTCAGGAAACAATCATTTTAAGGGTCATTAAAATATTAGAAAGTGAAAATTTAGTAATATCAAATACAAATTAGGCAAACATAAGTTTAAAAATTTTATAAAATATTTGTCAACTTAAAATCTTGATGCAAATCAATAGAATGTTATTTAAGATATGTACCTGAAATTTCTGCCTTTTCTTTGGGAGCAAGTTCACCACAATTTGGTCTGACACAATAACGTTTAGGTGCAGTAGTCTTTATTTTAAAAGCCACTTTTTTATCACTTGGATTCTTCAATATCAAAATAGTATGAACTGGCTCAGTAAATGGACCTAAACATACAGAAAATATTATAATCACAAAGTAGATTTTATTAAAGTTATTCATAGTAAGTGAAATAATGGAATATGAATAATGTATAATAAATGTATACTAAAAAGTGATAAAAATTTGCAGTTATACATGCAAGGACTACATTTTTTGTTGTTTAGTAATATATGGTTTACAAGTTTTTGGTATAATTAATTTGTAGTACAAATTTAATTAAACTTATTGCAAATCAAAATATAAAGTACAAAATTGAATTGTGTACTATTTTTAAGATACTTACCTATCATATAAAATATATATAATAATGTCACTACTCAATTTAATTGAAGACTTTATACATACTTTTAACCATATAAATTTTTTTTAAATATGAAACAATGATTTATTACATTTAGTGCATGATTTTTTTTTTTTTTTTGAAAATACACATTGACGTTAACTAATTTTAGATATAATAATATTTTTATTTTTTAGATCTTATTTTTCAAATACACTAGATAATAATCCAAATTAAATAATGTTCTTTAGGGGAAGACATCTATCAGTTTTCTGCTCCCATTGACAAAGGTTCTATTTCTAATTAATTTTATTATTCTTGGTTATTTTTGGATGATTGAATTATTAAGATATTAACAAGAGCAAAATCTGAAACATTATTCTTAAGTTATTAAAAATATAATAGATGTAATATTGTAATATCATAGTATTGTTATTAGTAACAATTTATTATTTATTAATAACATATTATTATCATCAACAGTAGCTATAAGTCAACATTATTACAGTATAAGTCAGTTATAACAGTTTAACCATAGGTACAACTTAATATTGGTAATTAAAAATTGAATAATTTATTTTTCAGTAGTAGTACCTATACCTAGTTTCTTAAAACTACCTGTTAATATGCGCAATATAAGGTATTTTAATTCCTGAAAATATGAAATATTGAGAAAACTTTAATTAGTAAAATTTTATATCAATTAGTTTAATTAAATTCCTTCAAAATCTTTACTATTTTATTTATAACTAGGAACATCTTATTTTATTACCAATAAAAAAAAATAAAAAAAAATAAAATATGCAGTCTACATTTTTGGTAAGGAATAATAAATTATAAAAACATTGAATATTTTTTCATTTCACCATATTCTACATGGTTTTAATAAATAATTATATAGGTGACTAAAAAATACTTAGACACCATAGTAATATGAACACTTTTATAATACTTTTAGTTAGGATAATCTTTTGAAATTGTGTACTATAGTCCGTCCAGCGAAAGAATGCTACTGGGCAGCAACTAAAACTCATCCGTTCTTGCGCATTTCCATTGTCTCCTCTACACTAATAATGAGCTGCCAATACCACCACCGTCATTTGCCTACACCAAAGAGTAGCGTTCTCTCATGGGCCTGACTACAATTTTAATATAGTCTACTCAAATTAGCTAAGACCTAATTTTCAGATATTTATAAAAATTGTTACACAATAAAATTAACATTACACTAGAATATTATAATATCAATGTTGTACATCAATTAAGATAATCAGGATAATATTATTATGCAATTAGAAGCATTTTATAGCATTTTTTTTTTTTTACTAGCATTATAGACCATTAAGGTCAGTGTTTCCCAATATAGAGCATGTACACAATATTTGTTTACATACTGGGGCATGTAAACATTGCTAAGGTGGCGCAAGAAGTCATCACAAAGTTGAATTTTTTATTACTTTATATTTTATATTTGTATTTCACAATTTAGGGAAAAAATGAAATATTAATAACGACCAGTTATTGTCGTTGTGTACCTATCAATAAATATGCCACTTAACTACTATTGATTATTTGTGAAGTGCATAAAAAGGTGATCATTTATTTTTTTTTTTTAATAGGATTTTTGAAAATTTTAAAAGGCAGAACAGAAAAAGTTGGGAAACATTGATTTAGACCCTTTTCTGTCAATACCAATTTCTACTACTCCTCTCTATACGCATGGTTCATGTCCTTATTCCAATCTGATTTTAGCTCCTTACACACCTATCTCAATTGGCTGTATCTAACTACCATTACTTTGGTCTCTACAACATAATATTTTTCTGTTCAATTTGTTCACAAGTAACATCTTGAAAATACTATTGTTGGATCTCCAGACGTGACCTGCCCACTTCAATCTTGCTTCTTTTATAAATTATAATATAGGTACTTTTGATTTCTATATAATTGCTATTAGTTTGACCTTCTCTTCCTCACTTGGGTATCAGAATTATAAACATGACCATACATTTTCTTAAATACTGCTTTTCGAGATATTTAGTTTTTTTCATCTTCTGCTGTTGTAGCTCAGGTACAACATGTGTAAGCTACAAGCTGGTCTAAGGTACATGCGAGGGTACATGGTATATAATGTTTCTTTAGTTTTCCTAGACAATAATTTTGATTTCAAATGTGACATAGCAAAATAACATCCATTTCCAATTTTTAGATAAGGTTAATTTCATTATGCATATAGTTTATATTATTTATAATGATCCCAAGGTATTTAAAGTTATTGACTTGTTGAAAGGATATCACATTGACTTCTAAATTTAATTCATCTTCAATACTGTACTTCTCTAGTCATACACATATTTTTGGTTTTCTCCTGATTTTCTGACAACAAATGTATTACCAATGTATAACCAAATGTATTTGTATATTTTCAATAGATTTGGCATATTGTTTACAGTATCCTGCATCATGTTACCCAAAATTATTATATTGTCTGCAAAGCTATTTTAATTTACTATAATTTTCTGTCATTGTGTCCAAGTCTTTAGTAGCATAATATACACCAGGGGTCACCAAGCAGTCAATCTTTCTAGGCATATAGGTAAGAAAAATTAATTTTACCATTATTGATTCATCGTGTAATAATCGGATAGTGCGGATATAATTATTATGAAGAAAAAATAAATTATTATTCTTTAAAGCTGGGACATTTTTTTTTTTTTGCTTATCAAGACAAATCTCTAAATTATTAAAAATCTATATCACCCTGGATGTCGATCACCAAGGACTTAAAATTTTGAATGTTAAGCTAACTTGTTTGAAAAGGTTGACGATCCCTGATATACATATTTTATTATTTATATATTAAACTTACATTAAGATTAATACAAAAATTTCTGCTTCAAAATAACAACGAATAAAAATATAAATAATATGTGAATGTAGTGTTTAAAGATATTGTACCTCTACCTCTATATGAACATTTCACAATAGTAAACAATCTAACTCCCTATGGCAATGAAAACATTTTATCAATTGAAGTATAATTCATTTAAATGTCTGAATACCTGAGCGACTCGGTATCAGATTAAAATCAGTATTCAGAAAAACATATGTTCCGATAGAAAAGGGAAAACTCCAAGAGCCATCATTAGGATTGCACCGATTACTTTGGGTTGTGCAAAAACAATATAGATTTCAATAACAGCAGCGAGAGATGAGTACCGATAACGCCAAAAGCCGAGATTTTCAAAGAGCGAAAAACCATAACACATGACCACATGGGGTTTTTGAAGTCATCGATATTTGCCCAAAAACCCAAAAACTCCAAGGTCCGCGAGAAATCGGACCAATAACGGTCTACTCGCGTAGTGGTGGTTTATGACTTTACCTTTAAATCTGAGCTCATGCGAAGGTTCAATCAACAATAACTGTTCAGGTTTCAACATTATAACTCCGTTTATGCGGCCGGTGGTGGTAAAATAACTCGCGCGCTAACGAAACGGCGGCTGGTCGACTAAGCAGCCTGGACAAATATCTGAAGGCGACGGCTATTGATAATACACGCAAGTATTGTTGCTGCTTGTACTACTACTACTACTACTGCTGCTGTTGCTGGCTGCCGCTACTGCTCAACTGCTGCGTAGCGATAAGTAATCGGTCGGCACCTCGATACGAACACACACACACGCGCACCGTAAACTGCGTGTACACTAACACGGAAACACACTCAAACGCGCGCACACGCACCGCGAACGGGCGAAGCAGACACTACGAGGGTGACGTACGTACGATGGATAGCAGACGGCACGGGCCGTGCGGATGAGACAACTGATGTTGGCTAGTCGGGTTGAACGCGGTCGTCGAGTTGCAACGACGGCGGCACGAAACCAAACGGGCCCGTGACGAAAAAGTGGAGATAAAAAAAAAGAACTACCTATGCGAAAATAAAACGCTCCGGCCGATTCGTGCGCATGAGTGTAGTACTCGGTGGACTGTAATGGCAAAAAAAAAATTGATGATTAAGAGGAAAAAAAAAACAACAAAAACACGACCGTCTGTTCCAACTGTTTCTAAAGCCAGCTGTTCGGCTGCAACTGTTCACTCTGTGTAGTGTGTACTATAGTGTAGTCGTACCATGAGGTTACGAATCTGAATATCTACCACGACCGTGGTCGCGTTAACAAAAATACCGCGTCGCCCACACCCACCGATCAGCTGCTACCGGTGCGCACTGCGCGATGACGGAATTGGCGCGCTTCATCGCCGTATCACAAATTATATGAAACGTATTTTCATAATATAATCTGTGAGCATATCAAGTTGGTGAGATAATATTATTATTACTATTATTACTTACATAATACATCACATAATTTATTATTATTATTATTATTATTATTACTATTATTAAACAATAAAATAAATAATAACATGATAGGTACAGTAGTAGTATTATTATTACGAGCGTTAAGATAGTAATTATGCCACACAAGTGACCGCGTTGTCGATTCTTAATTATGAATGACTGATTAATATTAACTAAAAAAATGATTTGATATTTCTAATACTAATTCAACCAATTAGAACAGTTATAGATACCTGTATGACTGTATTGAAATTATAATGTCAAACCATTACCTAATTGTTTACAACGTACCTAACCAGTGAGATACATTGGGAATTAACGCTCAAACCATTAACATAATACTTTATACAGTGTAATACCCCAGACATGAACGTTTATTTCTTGTTTAATATATTTTATTTATATAGATATAATTAGAACTTTTTCATAATTTTCAATAAACTGTCTAAACACCTATTTAATAATTCTTTTTTTTTTTCTTTAATTAAACGCCGGTGAGGCTCAAGTACAATTTTTACTTACCAACGTATTTTCAATTTTGTCATTACTTACTCGATATTAACTTTTTCTTCCTGGTAGGTATTAGCATTGGTTTTAGAATATTCTAAAATCAATGATATTAGTGACATTCAAGGACATTTTAATATAATGATATAAATTGTATTCACCCAATAATTATTGAATCGATTAATGTAAATACTGTTAATAGTCAGGTACTATTAGGTATACGAGTAGGTAGTATAGGTATACTAATAGGTAGTACAATAAATTATAATCGTATATGATAAATTTTTTTGCTAAACAAACAACAATATTTTAAGATTGCAAAATATACATATTAATTTTGTTTTTAACCGAAGTAAGAATTGTTAATAATGATTCTATTTTAGATTATATCATTCTATTAACACACAATATTAAAGGAACAACTCTTATGTCTCGTAAATTCATCCGATTTTTTTATTAGGAATGGGAAGACTTCTTACAGGGTGGATTGGACTCCAATTTCAAAAATGTATAAAGTTCCCAAAGTTTGATTAAAACGTACAATCGATCTCACGAGTTTTTTATTTATTAATTTCGTTTTGTTTTAACAGCATAATTCAAAATTCGAGTCCAATCTACCTCGTAGAAAGTTCTACTTTCTAACGAAAAAAGAGTTATCGAAATCGGATCTTTTACGAGGCGTGAGAATTTTTTCCATGAAGTGTGTTTTGAGTAAAATATTACGTTTTTAATTTTTCAGTTTGACGGTACAGTTGACAAGTATGTGCGCGTGCGTAAATATCACCGCAACCCGTATTGCATTATTCGCTCTCACACTAATGATCTTTTACGACTAACACAAAGACCTCGAGCAGCTGTGAAATGATTACATATAGCCTAAATGTATTGCCTCTTATTAAATAGACACGAAGAGCCCGAGCAGGGCCCTTAATTGGAAATAAAACTGTATATCTAATTATTTAATATTTTACAACTGAAATACAAAATGATAAATAAAAATAATGATAATAAATTATGATAATATAATAATAATTATTATTATTTTAGTCAAATTATTAACTAATTAGTTGACTCCTTGTTCAGTTGTAGGGAAATTAACCCGAACCATATTCCTCGTAAATACCTGAATGGCTAAATTTCCCCATTTATAGCCATATGTTTGTGAGCGTTTTTCTCCAAGACATCATTAAACATTATGTAAATTATGTTGGTAGACTTGCAGACTGGCAAACATCGAATATTAATTAGGTACGTTAATTGTTGTTGTACAAGTGTGAATTGGATTCAGTATTACAAAATACTATATAGTATATACCATTCGCTATTTAATACCTTGGTTCTTGTTGCTAAATTTTAATATTTATGATAACGTAATTATACTTACGTATAGTTATACATATAATACACTGTGTCGGTCTCGGTATACAAATTATCAAACGATGCATTAACATTTAACACATAAATACTTATATTAAAGTTCGCTCAAATAACGATTGCATAATAATAATTATACATAATATTATCATTGATTATAAATTCTATTTATTATCGATGATATTATGTACCTACTTTAGATTCCGTGTACATATATTATATAAGGTTAATTACGACGTAGTATGGTGTATAAGGTATACCAAAGTATAAATATTTTATTTTCTCGTTAACGTCTGGTTTCTTCGGGACGACTAGGAGTGGTGTGTTCCAGGGTCATTCGCTAGGAACAATTACGTATGCCTTCTTGTTCTAGATTAGGCATCTGCTCCATGATTTCTTGCCTATGTCGCTGTACTAGTCGGTATAGTTTTACATGAATCGGTGACACCGCTTCGGAGGTTCGGATTTCGTGTGTAACAGCTGAGGTTGCCGTGACCTTGTCTCCTAGGAAAAATACGTCAGAGTATTCGTGACCTAGGATTTTTAATGACGTTCTTTCTTCGGGATTCAAATGTGATATTCTAAGACCTTCTGTTAAACGGGTTATACAGCATTACAGCTGCTATCTTCCTGAGGTTCTACAGGATTCTGTAATTGTGTGGTGTGTACCGACGAATCCTTATAATCTTCATGAATAAGCTGATCCAGATTCGGAATGCGAAGTCGAACGACTTGTTCTGTAAGATTGATGAGCAAGACTAACGCGTCCTTATTTCGAATTCTAGTAACCACATTGCTACCCATGATCGAGTCTGAAAGTTCCTGATATACTATGAGTACCTCCTCTTCTTCCAGACGATTTATCGCCGGGACAGCTACAAGAATCTCCGTGCGAGGTTGTAAAAGAATATCTGCGTGATCGGGAACGGTGACTTTGTTAGTTTCGTAATTGATATTGATCCGATTTAACAACATGAACGGTTTTCCCAAAATACCTTTGTTCTGAATTCGGAACTCGGAGTGGACGACCTGAAAGTCGGTGGGAATAATATTATCTCTAAACTGCAAATCTAAGTAGGTGAACCCGATGGTTAGCACCAATTGGTTGTTAATGTCCTTAAGATGGTTTATCTTATTTTCGTTTACGAGAGTTTGATCTTTTAATGATGAAAATTTTATCAGATTCAAATCACTTCCGGAATCTAATAATATCAAGGACGTGCCACGGATGGTCTGAGGGATTTGGCACTCCAGATGGTCTTGTTTTAATTTTGATTGAAGTAGCAGAGGATCTGGCGCACCCGGCTATTTTGATGTCTCCAAACAAACGCCCACCGGCGGTATACGGTGCAGTGGAGTTTCCCGGATCTGCGCTTTTCTTTTCTTTCACATACTTCCGTTTCCTACAATCTTTTATTAGATGACCCGGTTTCTTGCAGTAATTTCACGTGAGATCCTTCATACTTTTTACTGAAGACTGTGCTGACGTCTTCTCGAATTTCTTATCCTTGGTACGACAATCCTTTGCCATATGCCCTGTTCGATTGTGATTAAAACAAATGACTTTGATCACCGCATTGGACTCTTGTGACGTACCATAGAGCTTCCTTGTTTCCTCATTTAAATTTCGGACTCTTTCTTCTTCCCTTGCAGCCTGAATGACCTTTTCTAAGGTTGAGGGGTTTCTCATTTTTATAAAGTCTTTGAGTGCGACAGTCCCTCGATGAACACTTGGACAGCCTAAGCTTTTAGGCTAGTCCCTAATGCTTGGGCTACGTCAACAGATTTTTCTGCTGTTTCTTGTTTAAGTATGAGGTTTTATAACTGAACGATCTCAGCTAAACGATTTTCTAGTTGATCAACTGTATTTGCTGTATTTTCTGCCATATTGACTCCCGGGAGATTTTGTGTTTTGTTGAAGTTGATCAATAAGTTTCCTGTATGGTTTAATACTACGTCAAATTCTGGTTTGGTTAACGTTATCTATCAGTGAGTCGTTGTTAGCAGTTAGTAGGTTTGATCTATCGGCAATCAGTTAAGATTGTTACAATAGGTCGTTCTTATGTCGGGACTCGGGACTTGGGGATTTGCGAACCTAACGGAGTGACTAACTTGAGGAATTAGACGTTGATTTTCTAATAAAGAGACGTCCGAATCACTTCCTTCAAAATAACTGGTCGTATTCATGTATAATGTATATGACGTACGTGTAAGGAGGTTGTTTTTTTTGTTTTTTTTACAATACAAATTTACTTGAATCTAGTCTTAACTTAAGCCAGATAAATTTAAAGAATTATGCTAGTAAAAAAAACTATAGAAAGTACTCACAACACCACGACTGCCAGGAATTGCATGATACCCAGATAGAATTGTCCTCGACTGATTGATTGTCTGACTACTTACTGACTTGTTCACTAGTTACTGGAAAACGACGAGAATCCTCTTTGACTGCTTGGTTTTTCAAATATGACGGAGTCACGTCGTACTACTGATATCGTGACGTAATCTCCCTTGAATGGAAATAATTCCAAGATATGTTATATTATTAAGATATTATTAAGTTATTTACGTCTACACAATTCAATTAAATAAGATAAAATAAATAAATACTTAACACTTTAGTTTTTAACCACTATACTTTATTATAAGAGTGATGAATTGAAAGAATAATGTAATATTACATGCATTTAACCAATTTAAGAGAGGCTCTGTTGGACAAACAACGACTGACTGACTGCCTATCCGTAAGCCGAGCGCAGACGCCCAGAACTGCCTATGCAGCATTTTAGCGCGTGTGGCCTAGCTCTGTCCCACGGACACACAGTCAATTATTTTAATACAAACTTGCTTATTCTACGCATTACACGAAATAATACACTGTATCATTGGCTATATGATATTTAAATAATACTAACAAATAAATGACACAGGCTTATAAACAATATCGATTAAAAAAATTTTTTTTATAATTTAACTGTTAAATAGTTATTTTCCAGGTCGTTTATCAATTGTCACAAATGTATTGCATACATTTAATTTAAAAGTATTATTCATTTCTATATTTAGAATATTATATTAGCATGAAAGACGACAAAAAAGGGTAAGAAGCTTGTGTCTTATTTAACCTATCCCTAAACCGCTTTTATCTTGCTTGGAAGATTATTTAAAATTTGAAGAATAGAATAATGTCTATATTGGAATCATCAAGCAAGGATGAAAAAGATATTACAATAAATTGTTTTTATTTAAAATATCAAGAGTAATAATATGAAATAAATTAAATTAATAATTATTGAAAGTAAAATTATAATATAATTTCAAGTGATAACACATTTGAATTAAATTATAAGGAATCTTAAATTTTGCAAATTTTACAGAACAATTTTTAGTTTTACAAAACATAACTAGTTATTGGTTCTATAAACTTTCATGTGACCGAGCATTAACAGACTTGGGTAGTATTCCGAATACTTTTTAAATACTTTTTTTAAAAGTATTTATTACAGTATTTTGAATACTTTTTACAAGTATTCTAAATACAGTATACCGAATATCTAATTTTTTTACGTTCAATCACTGAATATCTCATTATTTTTGAATTTATGTATTAATACTCAATATTTATATATTTTACTTCTTTTCATAATATTAAATGGTAATATGATATTATTTTATTTTCTACTATTTTTTTACACTATACGGTCTATACGGTAAGACAGTAATGTTATTTCCAATTTTGTAGCAAAAAGCCATCGATAAAATAAGATAAGAATATAAGATATTTTGGCAACTGGTATAATATTGTGATATACGACATACGTATAGTTATAATATACTAATAATTATAAGAACAAAATGTATACAGCGGCTATACCTATAATTTAGGTACATTGGAAATAACTTGATAACAATATTTATAATGATATTTTATACATAATACGTTGTCTAAATCAAGTTATATTACCTTTGTTGTGAAACAAATTCCGTTCAACTCAACATATGGGATTCCAAGAAATTAAATGAGAATAGTTGACAAAACTAATGTAATCCATCTATAATTAACACCCAATAAGTGCTACGAAATTTTTTACTCGTGACGCTCCACGTGGAGCAATTAATTTTCATTTTAATAATCGTTACGATATATTCCATCGATTGTTTATTTATTATTATATGAAAACGAAGTTAAGAGTATGTGATTAATTTTATATTGATGTTTAAAATTCGATAGTAGTCAGTAAGCATCATAGTATCATACGCAAAACGAATAACGTTATTTTCCGTCAAATGTAATTTGTTGATTGAGTCGATTGAGACATACGTCGTCCGTATCAAATGTTACACTGTTTAACTGTTACCTAATATTCCATACAACATGGACGAAATTGATCAATCTGCTGATCAATTTACAAAAAAAATCAATTTAAAAAAAAAATAATAATCTAAAAGTATTTGGAATACTTTTTGTAAAGTATTTCAAATACTTTGGGAATACTATCATCATAAAGTAATCGAATATGTATTTTGAATACTTTTTTCTTAAGTATTCGGAATATATATTCGAAATACTTTTAAAAAGTATTTTACCCAAGTCTGATAACTATATTACCAACTTTATTGCCAACAGTTTTCAATCTTTTTATTACTACTAAATATTCGTATTTACTATTTTTTAGTACTAAAATAATGATAATGAAAAAAATTTTTAAAAATCATCGACTAAATTTATAAAATTTAAAATACGAGTTTTGACTAAACCGATAACCACACTATTAATATAAGTATCTTTTATATTATGTACTAAAATGATAATTTACTGAGTATCGAAATCCACATGGGTGATATAATATGATGCTAAACGAATTTCAACTTTTTAATATTGATAAAGAATAATTGTCAAAAATGACACTTCATTTTATAAAATATTTAACAAATGCGTAGTTGATATTTGTGTTTAATTGTTCACGCAACAGGCTAACATCAAAATGTGCATGCGTCACTGGCTTAAATTGGCCAAGAAAAATAATAATTAATCAACAACAGCAAGGGACTCTTATACAGTATAAGGTAACGCAGCTAAAAAAATATAACATTCAAAAAATGTAATTAGTTTATAATTTTTTATGATAACGCATAACTAATTGTAGGTATAAACTATTACAGAACTTTTATTATGTATAAGATTATTATTTTTATGAACTATTTCAATTTGTTATATTATAATGGTGGATAATAAAACATAAAAGTAATAGATGATATATTATGATAAATCACTAATTTTAACTTTAAGCCTTCGCCATTCAAGGTGTTTTATTGTTTTGTTTAATTTATTGTAGTTAAATCTAATATTGCTAATTGATATCACCATTATCACTGACATGGCGACATGAGTTTAAAATTAAGCGGTCTACACACTGCCGTATATTGCAGTATACATATTATTACATAAATTATTTTCACACTTATTACTATAATATTATAAATACTGATAATACAGATATAGTACTCTTTATCTTACTGAGACGACGGTTTTATTGTATATTACATTTTACTGGTAGGTTTCCTTGGTTTGTTTTGTAACTCAGGACTTATATTATTATAATTTATAATATTTATTTTTCAAAAGCATACTATTTTGTAACTTAGATTGTATAATATGAGTATCTCTTCAGATAGTAATTAAATGTTTGATATAATAAGATTTTACTAAAATATTACCTAAAAATAATAATTACAAAACAGATCATTATTAGTGGTCGTATGGACGACGGTCACAATATTATTATTTATTACTCTTTTGATAATTTAATATTGTCTATAGATATTGGTATACCGGTATACACATTATAATTATAGACAATATCATTATAACATTATATAATATAACTGACTGACATCAACGGCATCGGTATCTAGCGTCAATTAAAGGAATTATAAAAAGCCATTTTTCCATAGCATATGCAACTTATATTTTGTCTGCCTATTTCATGGATAATCAATGATATCCTATAAAATGGACCGATACCGCTCGATTATAATACTATAAATTATAATAAAAACAGATTTATGTGACATCTAAACATCTTACATCTATGTTATTTTGTTAAGTACGGATAGAGTACGATAATCGGGTAATATACCATTACCCATACCTATTAGATATAGTAAAAATATGATTTGTAAAACGTTCGTTTTGTACATTAACTGAAAAATTTGTATACCTATATTATCTATTTTTGAGTGGATAAAGTGTTTTGATCAAATAATTATCAAATAATAATAATTGTAGCCTATAGGTAATATTTCTGAAATAAATTATCAATTGTACTTTATAAATTTAGTAATATTATGATAAAGTTATGACGAAACGTGTATATTAGTAGCTAATATTGTATAATTTAAAACTTCGGTTTGGTGATATCGGTTTCGTATTCACTTGTTGGCTTACCAAAATTTTATTATAATAGGTTGAGATAATAATTATAATAGATCTCATACTCTAAAAACCTTAAAATATGTATGATAAAAAATGCCTTTAAAAATTGTTATGTATAGGTACTCTTAAAAATAATATATGCTATTATGATTTAATAATGTTTAAAACTTACCCAAATTTTCAAATTTTTTAAAATATTTAAAGACTAATCTCTTTTTAAAAATATATAATAATTATTGTATAATATGTGTAAAAATGTAAAATGTTTGAAATTTGTACTAAAAATACAAATATAATAAAAAAATATACACTTTTTGGGTAAGAGAGCTAAATTGTAAAATAAAAATTATTGCACTAAACTCCAATTACCATGGAACAAATTCCTATAGAACTTAGCTATGTATTGAACGATTTCTGAAAAACATGCGAACTCCTATAAATAATACCTATAAAAAATATCTATAGCCGTAATAATATGATTTGTTAAAATGTGTTCTCGAAAAGAGAAATTTTACCGAAAAATCTTTGCGTTAAATAGCTAATGCATAATCTCAATGTTTTCAAAAAATGCCTGTGTATAGGTAAAGGTGTATCAAACGTAAATCTGGGAGGATACTTTTTAACTTCAAATGCCACCCAATTTTGAACTGTTTAATAATTAATAATTGTATCTATTTTACCTAGTTTTTTTCATAATTTATCCAAAGTACACTAGGTAATGTACATATTTAAGGTGAATAATGTGTACATTATACTGTTCATATGATTAAGGTATACATTACCCGGGTAGTGTGTACACGGGGACGGCATTGATATCCGATGCGGTCACAACCTTTTTGGTCGCGCTTGTGGTTACTCGTTTTTCAGGTAGTTTGTTTTTGATTCTGGCACATGTGTGGTCAACACACTTGGAGTTATTACCTATTTAGATGCACTTGCGGTCATCTATTTTTTTATGTATTTAAATAAAGTAAAACTTAATATAAATAATATTAACTTCACGTCTCTAATTAGTTCGTTTAGATTTAAACTCGTCCGCAATTAGAAAACTGTACAATATTTTATGATAGCATTAAATTAAGGTGTACTTTCAAATACATAAGATTATATTCAAGCTACTTAAAAACGCAGTCAATAGTATACTAACACCTACTACTACCTGCGTAGTAATCAGCGGCCACGTTTCATTACGGTAACTGTATATACCGTCGGGCGTCGGGCATTGATGTCCACATTAGCGTGTTGACAAACTTATTTACTTACAGCCAACACATTTTTGTTTCCCACCTATATTTAAAAATGAGTAGGTATTCCTCACAAATCGAAAAAAAAATTAATTGACACTATATAGTAAACGAACGATATACGTAATAAGTTGACTTTCTCGAAAATATAGTTAAGTATTTGAGTATTTTTTGTTTTTTATTAATAATGCTTTACGGGGCATTAATGTTTTCTATACCAAACTTCTTCATTCGATCCGGTCCATTATGTCATCCATTCTCGTTTGGACTCGTCGGTATCTGAAATACCCTTCTTTAACCTATCTGGCGAGGTCTTCCCCTTAGATGTTTTTTCCAACGCACAAGCATTTTGTCTTCAGGAAAGAAGTAATATTCGACTCATAGGCACCGACTACACAGGGGCAACTGGGGCGATTGGCCCCGTACATCGATTTTAACGGGGGTGCTACCCCCGTTCTTTGATTTTAATGGGTGGTAAAAGGTAAAACGTAAAAAAAGCACTTCGCTTTTATGTAAATAAAATCATTTGGTTATTATTACAAACTAATGAATTTTGACATGAAAATGTTTATCAATAGAATAAATCATCTGAAAACAGCTGATGATAAGATACCACAAATTATGGAAAACGTATAGATATGTAATAATATTTTCATCAATAAAATGTATTGTACCTTACGTAATTAAGTTAGAAGAAAAAAATGTTGTATTTTCATGAAATTTTAATTTTTTTTCATTTATCTTAAATCAATAAAGAGAATTGAAATAATATTCATGAATAGTAGTGTAAGTATTTTATTTGCCCCCGTGCTAAAATATAAATTTCGGCTTGTCATTCACAGAGTATTAGAGTATTGAGTATAGAGTAGGTATACTATAATACTTATGTAATAAGTAAAGTTTGTTATACTATTATATATACAGGTAAGCGACTAGGTTTCCCATGATAACAATTTGTCAACGAATGTATGTCCCTGTATCACATCCGCGCTTTCCGATTGAATTTTTTACCAGTGACGACGACTGTCCCGAAGCAATCGCTCCAACACGCCACTTCCGCGCGATTCTTACAGCTAAATATTATGTTGCAGGTCACCCGCCCAAAAATTGCCAGTTGGAGGAGGACGTGAATGATTATTATTGACCTCATCGCCGGGCGAACACCGGTAGCCCCTTTGACGTCACGGCTGCGGTGGACTATAATGTTTTAATCCCGTCCCTCCCCCCCCTTTCCGTCGAACCGATGACCCCCCCACCCACAATGCGCATGGACAACACGACACGGCGTGCGGCAACCCGTTCTACGCTTGCGTATGAATTATTTGAGGTGCACAAACACCGTGCGGGAACACTATCAAAACGTTATACAGCAGGAACACCCGTGCGTTTTTTTTTTTGTTCCAGAACGAGTTCGGGCACGCGCGTGCTACGACCGAGAACCAGACTTCGGGTGACCCCTCCTACTCCGTGTCCTCTTCCACCTCCTCATCGTCAACCTCTCACCATCACGTCGTCGTCATCGTCGTCATCGTTGTCGTCGTCGGCGGCGGCGGCGTTTGGCGGTTTATTCGCCCGGGCGGAGAGCGATAGAGAGAGAAAGAGACGGACCGACGACGACGGAGAACGCTGCAGCAGCCACCGCCGCCGCCGAGTGGTTCTAAGCGCGAGCGGAAAACGCGCACCGATAGTCGTGTCCGGCGCATCAGTTCGAATCGACCGTTTCGCTACGAGTCCGTCGACCGTCATTTATACAATAGGTAATATTATTAATTCGGAATATTAATACTATTATTATCATCATCTCGTTGTTCGGGTCGTCCCTCGCCGCGGTCACCGGTCTCGTGCGCACGTGTGCAGCGTCCGTCCTGCGGTTCTTTTTACGTTCCTTCCGTGCCGTTTCATTTTTCCGCGAGCACACAACAATAATATTATATGCATCTGGTTTTCCAGAGCCGTACAGTTTTTCCGGTCTGTTACCGCTTTTCACCGCGTTTCGTACATGCGCTGCATTAACAGTCATCTAGTCTGCTGCAGGGTCTATACCGCGAACACGAAAGTGCTGCGCAACATAACAGCTAGATATTTGCACACATCTGCGTTATTCGATTTTCATCGTGTGATCGCCGTCAGTTGAGATCGACTTGCAGTTAATAGGTAAGAATAATATACTTCACACGCGTTTTGTAGCACTTTTATTTGACCATACGTCGTGCAACGTATTTTTATGTACTCTCTCGTTGAATACAATAATAATTCACTGCGTTCACGCTTTGTATTTAAATGTACTGTAGGACAACACAGTGAAACGTATAAATACATAATAATATACCGAAAGAGCGTTATACCCGAGATGATTTTAAACACTCAAAATTCTTCTTCGAAACATTTTTTAATGAGTGATTAAATACGTTTTTCACGGTTTTTTGTCGACTATTAAATTACACTCTTCATCGCATTCTAAAAAGTAGAAAGTATATAGGAATATTTTAGTGTATTATTATGATACTATATTAGTCAAACAATCTCATGTATTCCGAAAAGTGACTTGTGAATCCGACGACAACGAACTATCGTCGAACAAAAATTAAATTTCTCGTCTCACGGATTTTCCATTTTTGTTTTGCTATTATTCTTTTATGTATATTACCAATTATATAATTACAAACTCTTATTGTATAAGAATATCTTATACTTATTATTATTAATTATTTTTTAATATCCTTTTACCTTTAGTACCAAATGGTTTTCAAGCAGTTGCACAAAATAAATGTATACAAAAGTCAATGGACATAAAATTAGGTTCGTTCATAAAAATTGTATATTTGAAAAATTAAACATAATTGCGTATTTATGCTTCATATTGTTTTATAATGACAATAGAAACCCAAAGACTGATATCTGACATCAGCAAGTTGGTAAAAAATACCCGCGTATCACGCAATAATTATTATTCTACACGTGTATCATTACACAGAAGTTAGTATACCCGCTCGAAACCAGTAGTCAACGGGTCAATATAAAACGCTGACGTGCTTACCAAGTGAAAAAATACCATATAATATGTATAGTGAGGCCACGCGTTATTATTATTATTCTATTATAGGCGTATAGTTAGTTTCATTCCTCTCCAAGACAATTTTAATATGACCAACCTATAATAAATTATAATAAACTCAAAGAAACTTTAATGACAATAATTACTAAAAACTGTTTCATCTAATCATATTCCAAAATATATAGTAATCGACATACGTCACTAATTTTTTTCTGCATTATTTTGTTCACTATTTTATTGATTATGCTTATCAACAAAAAAAAAAAAAAACATCACGCAATCAACAATCGTTTAAGTACACGTTTTAAATAGTATAAAATATTCAAAATGTAGGTATCTATAATTTTTAATTATTTTTTGATGCACATTACTATGAGTGAAACACAAATCAATGAATTACAACACATAGTTATAGGTCGGATAATGTATATATTCATATCGACAGTCGAAACTTATTAATATGAATAATACTTAAATATATTGTAGATTTTTGTCATTTCTATGTATTGTAATTTTTACAAATGTTTACGTTACTGATCGATTTTCAATTAAATGTGTATAATATACTATTAAAATATACTTATATACCATACACAACAATTTTAATTAGATATAACACGTTACACGATTAGTATTTATTAAAATATCTTTATAAATTTATCAAGGAACTCTTAATATTTATCACTGAGATCTCGTAATTTAAATATTAAATAATTCAACATTATTTTGTACAACACATAATTTTATACTTTTATAATCTAGTTTTTTCCTACATAGATAAATTAAGATTCTTAAATAAATGCGTATTTAAAAATCTATGTCAACATATTATTGATTTAGATTAAATTAACCGTTAAATACTATATCTAATGATCAGACAGTAGCGAATTCAGGGGGACTGCTTGGGAGCTGAAGCACCCACCGTTCCGCGTATTTTTATTTAAAATAACTAATACCTAATTCATCTTGTAGCAAACGGGAGTTTACCAATTGCGCTTAAAATTACCTTTTCATATACCAATTGCGCTCAATACATTTTATATTACCTAAGGAAAACTTAATAACCGATTTTTTTTCGAGTTAAAAGTAAAAGTCATCCAAGTAGGAGAAACGTATAGGCTTTATACAATTTAGTTAATGAAA